>JAGYYJ010003015.1:0-100244 GCA_019671005.1 Hibiscus mutabilis | reverse complement strand
CAAGTAAAATGAACTCTTGAATAGCTCTCTCTCCAACCGTCATTACTAGCAAATATAAATTACAAAGAAAAGAATGGGAATAAATGTACATGGTAAGTTTACAGCTATTGGAAATTATTTACTCGAAGAACACAACTAAAAGTCAAGGAAACAGAAACGTTGCCATTTTCTTCTTTCATGTCTATACCCACAAGTAGACACGGAAATAATTAAGCAGTTACCTTTAGAGTATACCATACCTGGATTGTAACCACGTTTTCAACAACTTTGTCCTCATTCTTTTCTTGTACAATAACTCTCTGCCCACTGCACAGTAAATTCAAAATAAAATCACACATATAGTAAGAAAGCTTTACAGTATACAGGCATGACACAGATGATAGAAACGTTTCATCACAATTAATTATGTTCATAATACAAAGGAGAGACACAGGCTTGGTTGGGTTGCATCAACTAAGAAGAGAAACACGTCATGAACACTAAAGTTTATAAGAAAAGATCAATGTGGAAATACACGGCACACATGTTGAATAGGCTTCATGTTCAATTAAATTATTGAGACAGCTAAATGACACGAAGAGACCACATCAGGCTTCTAATGATTTAACACCTCTGGAAGACTAACAGACCTCAATTTTATTCTCTAGATATGGCAATCTATGAAAACCACTTTCTTGAAGGTTTCTCAATTTTATACATTTAAAGACACCGCGATTCAAAAAAGAACACCATAACATTGGGCAACCTATCCTGGCTTTGAAGACCATAGATGTGGACAGGGAAAAATGTTATTTGACTTCATATTAATGCAGCCAGGGGAAATTGTTTGGACCAATAAAATAAAGATTGAGGTCAATAAGTCAACAGCCTAAATCTTAATCTTTAAAAAGGAACAACTGCGTGCAGAAATGCTACAACCAGAGCCCACTCATACCTAGATCACACTTTAATCATAAAGATAAGTAACTAAGAATCTCTTCTCTTAAATTATTAAATCCACAAAGTTCCATAACAGACCAAGTGCATTTATTGAAAGATGAAAACAGTAAAAGAGAATTCACCTGTGAAGCCATGTTCTATAGTAAAGTTCCTCAAGAGTTTGAAATCCTGCATGTTATAGCCCCCCCAAAAGTAAACTTGGACTTAATATTGTATTGAAAACTATAAAAAAAAAACAATTAATAGATAGCAATAAATATGACACCACTTTTTTGTCAAAAAAGAAGACCCCTAAACAATTGGTTTCACAATTTAGAAAATGAAAGATTTCTCTTCAGAAAACAAAAAGGAGAAAAGAAAACAGTGGACATAGTATTGTTAAAGAGAAGACAAATTTTTGGAGCCTACACAAATTTCCTGAAGAAATACATTCTAAATAATGAGTTGTCAGAGCATCAGAGGAAGACATAGAGGGTGTGAAGAAGGGAAACAATAATGCCCAATCAACAGAGGTAAGAGTCAGGAAGATGCAACTGCTTTTACTCACCAAAGGCAACGCACACAAATTTCAAAGCCTATATTTAAGGAATTAATTATAAAAAAAGAAGCATTTTCTAACATTTCAGTCCCCCAGAAATTTAAATAAATAGTTTTAGCATGCAAACTCAACAGAGTAAAAGAATGACTCACCTTGATTTATAAAAATATCAGACAACATCTCAAATTTATTAAAGAAGGCAGCCATGATATCTTCTCTTCTAAATTCATTAGAACTAGCAGAAAGCTCTTTTAATACTTTATTCAAACATGTTGACGGTTTTTCATTACCAACATTCAGACCTATACCTGCATGGACATTAATTGATCTGTAAGCTTCATCATGCACATAAATTGAATAAATAAAATAAGGTAAGCAATATCCTATCCTCGATTGTGAGTTAAGATTCAATACATCAGCAATCTAACCCCTAATGGAGCAAGAGTGTGCCATGTTGGAGAAGGATGCTAATTGAAATGCCTTCAAAGGTGCAAGGGCATAGAAGAACTACTGGGGTTCCAAACCAATATACTTTTGAAATTATAAGACAAATTCAAAAAACAGAAATTAACTTTTAAGAAATTTTGAGGGGCACAACCGACAAACTTATAACTTGTCAGAGGCTCTGCTATGAATCTCAAGATTTAGATTTTAAACAAACAGAGACAGAAGTATACATTGTCAGATTGAATTTGTTTATTGTCACCCAAAAGGATCGAGTCTTTTTACCAGAACTAACATTGAACTTCTTTGATTTGTATGTTGACGTGCAAAGAATGCCTCCAACTTTAAGGCCATTTAAGTACAAATCATTCGGCCATTTGATCCTAACATCAATACAGGGGAATCCCTGAAACCATTTGTGATGAAGTAAAACTTCAGGATTACACTGGAGAATAATTTGCAATACATTAATGGCTCATGATCTGAATTGTTAAAGTACCAGTGACATACCAAAAAGAAAATTAACATTTTCCTAGTTGCAAAGCAAGATAAGAGCAATTAAAGTTCCATGATTTAGCTTTGACCGGTAGTATTAAAAAATAATGGACTAAATATCCTTATTTTTCAGCAGCATTTATCTTTTAGTTTTATGGACTTGATCTGCCTGCTGGAATGAATTTTAAAGATTCAAACATCAACTATTTTTTTTCCATACTCTAAGAAGCTAACCTAATAATTTCTTTAGCCCAACAAATGGCCAGCAAATCGGTACCTCTCCATCGCATTGTAAGAACAACAAATCCATATGGGGAAAAAAGAGAAAGAAGAAAGGCTTACATTTCGATCACAAACATCCTTTATAGCCTCTGTCACAGCGAGAGACACCACATACTGTACCAGAGGCACAATTTTTCCATCATCCATTTGTAATGTAAATGAAAACATAAGGCATCCCCTCGGAGACTCCCACGCATTCTTGGACCGACCTGCAAAACTCTCGAAACATTTTACAAAAGCATATGAACCGAAATTCAAATTTTAATAATTCATAAATAGTATTTACCTCGCCCTTTAAACTGAGTATCAGTTACACAAGCTGCACCAACTGGAAGTTCACAAAAGTTACTGTTCAAAAGCTAAAAATCAGACATTATCATCGAAAAATAAATCCATAATTAAACTAAATTCGTTTTTTTCTATCGGCAGATAAATGGTTTGCTTACTGAGAAACGATGTCCTGCGTGGAAGGCAACAGCGGAGACCAAATAAGGAACCGACCGAACCGTTTAGTTGAGAGCGAATTCAAAAACAAATCGACATTAAAAGCATCTTCACCGAATCGGGAACTATTAATCTCCGGTTGTAAATGACTCGAAATTTTACCGCCGTTTGGGAGATGAAGAACGTCGTTGATTTTCAATGATTTGGCAATTTCTGTCTCCGCTGATAATTTTCCGCATAAAAACAGCGCACAAGGCGAAGCCGTATCCATGGCTGACGATGCGACGGAGAAAGAAAGGCTTGAAGGAATACGCTTTTGAATGGAAGGGAAAAGGAAGCGGCAGCTTTGTACTAACATACGGAATCAGCTTCTGGCGTAGTGAAGTCAAAGACAAGTGTTTGAATGACGTTTACTTTTGACGGTTAGAGAAGTTTTCCCCTGACGGATAAAACGATGAAAAGTTGTTTCTTACGGCAGCACTCGAGTGATCGGAATCACACTCGCATCTGGACCGTAGATTTTTAGTCGTGGATGTTTGACTGTGACAATGGCAGTGGTGCTAATTTTGGACGAGGCTCGTTGTAGAAGACGGATACTGCTACCCGCAAGAAATCTATGGTGGGCCGAGCTTAGGTCAAACTTTTGCGTAGAAATTTTCAGATTAGCTTGAAATATTGAAAATTTTACATTGAAACTAAGAGAATCTATTTTTCATTTTTCTAAGAATCTGACATGTCTTATCTTTTATACAAAATCTAAACAAAAATATCATTATGTTAATCATATTTTTAAATTATAAAACAGGAAGATACGTTCATGAAATCTCTGAAGGTTAATGTTTCATCTCGGACACCACAAATGTTAATTTTTACATATTATTACAAAGCGACCAAAATTGAGCTCAATTTTGGCATCCCACAATTGCAACACTTAAAAAAAATGTTGTGGCAAGCATAATCACTTGTCCACAAACTCTTACCCTGACTGGCTTAGATGTAGTTGGAGCTGAAAACATAGCTTTGACATTTGAGAAAGCAACTTGCATTGTTGTTCTTGCAGTGTTAGTGATTCGGATGATACCTGTGACATCGGGTCTCTAAGTAGTCGAGTGAGCTGAGAGCATAACATCGAAGCATCTTGATTGTTGGAACATGAATTGGCTATAAGTTCAAGCAGTTGAAAGCTTTGGTCTTGAGCCAAAGATGGTTGGGGAGGGACAGGGGGAACAAGAAAAGGGTGTTGAAGTAGCTCAGGGATCCGCCACCTCTTGTTACGGTCCCATGCAAGACATTTCTTCATGATATCGAGAAGCCATGGGTTAGAAACCGGGTCATATATGATCTCGTGGTTTGGGTCAGTTATAACTTTGAACTTGGACCAGAAAGTCTTGTAATCGGCAAAAGGCGTCCTCCCATAGACCATTTGGTAAAGTATGCACCCAAGGGACCATATATCAGACAGTCGGCCACATTTTATCGTATTTCCATTTGCATCACTCTCGTTGCACATGAATGCCTCGGGAGACATGTAACTCAGAGTTCCCACCTGCAATCGTAGTTTTACAAAGAGGTTTAGATGTTATGGTCATTTCATGAAGTACTTTCTTTGATCAAATGATCAACCACTTAAGATAAATAGAGAAATTGATGCTCCAGAGAATATATGAATACCATTACCAAAGTGACAATAAATGAAAATGCATTAACTGTTGAGTAATGAATACCTGTGAATCTCTTTGGATGTTGGTTGTATCGCTCATTATGGCTTTGGCAATACCAAAATCAATAAGTTTTAGAGAGCCTTTTACAAGAAGAAAATTAGCTGGCTTTAAGTCAGAGTGCACGATACGTTCCTCATGTATAGTGTTGACAGCTTGAAGTATTTGCTGCAAATTGCTCACCAAGCTAAAGTGAATATTCAGTTCTTTTACATAAAATTAATATATATAAGATGAAGCTAAGACTCATAAATGGCAAACAATTTTAAAAAAGGTAAACATATTGAGGAACATGTCGATAAGAGAATAAACATCTAAAGTACTAATACTTTGCTTTCAATTTTCTGAAAATACAGAAATATTAATTGGGAAAAAACTATATTTTTATTAGAGCAACCCTTGGTTCAATGGTAGGTTTCCATTATGACATGCAGATCACCAATTCAAGCTGCCAAAACAGCCGCAACTGAAAACAAGGTTATGGAACCCAAATCCAACAATCTCCTGTCCCTGCAGTGTAGCGGGCTCACGCATCTTCTCTAGAGCCTGCAAAAGTTTGCCCACTTGCCCTAAATATAATTTTCATTTTCCTCTATCTCTGTCCTTACTGAATTTACTAGTTTTCCTCTTGAAGCACTTGGTTATATTGATAATAAGCAGTACGATGTCGAAAACTATTGAATGCATGAAAACATCATCACAGTAAGCACTTAACTTTTACAATCGTATTGAAATTATTTAAACAACTAAACGTATCTTTGCCAGTTTAAACATTGTTGTTTTTCAGAATCCTCATTTGATCCATCTTCAGCTTTCTGGACAGTGGAACTCCAAAACCAAAAGAGAAAAATCACCATATCGCATATGTTCTTCGGGTACAAGTTTGCAGGAAAAAGTATATCAAAGATAAACGGGGAAATACTTATGCCCCAAAATAGGAAGCGGGGAAATAGCCAAACAAATTGAAGGGAAAGCTAATTAAGCAGACGCAAAGAAAAGGAGACAACCAGGGTTTGCTCCAAAAAGATATGAAATTGATAGCCCTCAACATAGAAATGGTTATTTAGGTGGATTGCCATTAGAGAAGCCAAGCATGAATGATAACAACTATCAAGTTTCAAATTAGCTTTAAAATGCTCTTAGAATTAGTGCATATAATTTGAAGAAGTTATCAATAACATTAGCAAACAGCAAAAAAAATCCAAAGTAAGGGATAGCTTTAAAACCTGCCAGTAAAATCGAAGCCAGTTCTCATCTATAGTCTGATTAGAGCCATCCATCTCCTTCAATTTCTGAGATAGCATGTGAGCCAAATCAATTTCTCCATATTCGAGTACCATGTATAGATAACCATCATCCTTGACTCTGCCATCTTTATTAGACATGCAGCCATTCATCACTTCTCGGAGCAGATTCTTATCTGTCACCTATAATCAAGAAAGACTACCATCAACAAGAAAGTTGACAAGATATAGCATCAAAGTTCAATTCATTTATCATTAAAGAAAAAAAGTAGAAAATGATAACCATTCTTGCCAAACAATATCTGCTTTTACATGCATGGGTTCTATAAGGAATTTTTACTATGTTCACTATGGAACACTTGACCCCACGAACTATAAAACTATCTCAGTGATGACAGACCCCCTCCCAGGCCCCCACCATTCTGAGAACATGACAAGCAAACAATTTCAATGACCATAAAACTTCCCAATAATCATACTGTAGAAAATAAGACATAGATAAGTTCCATAGCATATGAAATTAGTATGCAAAATCAACAGTTCAATTAGTCCCAGAGTATCACTAGTCACTACACCATAGAGTAAAAGAGTTAAAGCCCCTCATATAAACATTTAATTTAGCATCAAACATTGACCAACATGAGTGTTTAATAGTTTGTGCTGTCGGTGCATAAGTTGGAACAATAAAAGGAAAAAGAATAAGAATATTGAAATTTAACTCAACTATGGGTGGAAGCAGGTACCTCATAGTCTATTAAGTTGATAATGTTGTTCTTTCCCTTCAACCTGTTTAAATATTCGATTTCCTGACAAAACCCATATGCACTAGCATAATCACGACCTTTAAGCTTGATTTTCTTGAGTGCATATATTGTACAATCTGATGAAATGACTTTGTGGACCTCACTGCTTCCTCCACTGCCTATCTTTCCAAGCCTTTGATACAGCTTTCCATTAACTTTGAAAAACAGGTCAGGATCATAATTCCTTTTACGAGGTGCAGATGCTCCTTTACTACTTGTAACCTTCCCTTGCTTCTCTGCTTTAGAAGGCTCTAACTTTACATCTGAATTCAAGTCTTTCGACAATGGAGACTGAGATCGTATATTAGTGACCCCACCAGCCAATCCTTCCCCTTTGATTGACTTATCATTCTGAGGACAAGAATCTTTTGAAAGTTCATTTTGGGTCACCACGCTTCTTTCTTGCCTTTTGGACAAGTCAAGTTCATTGACCTCCAATTGGGCATCATTACCAGAGGTAGAAGCCTGAGTTGCCTGATCAGATAGCATTCTGCTCATTTCCTTCTCTGAAGGAAATTCTTGCTGCAACACATTCCCTCGATTTAGAAATTGACGATTCACATCAAAATCTCCCAGGAGTTCTTTTGGGACATGAGAACCTCCTTCATGGGAACGAGAACAATAAGTTGTCAGGTTAAGCATTGGAGCTGAACTGCAATGGATAGACGTTGTGGTAGCACATGATGGTCCCACAACTGAAGATTGAGTGACGGGTTGCCCTAAAAAGTTCCGTAAATGATGTATCTGATCTTGTACAATAGTAGTTCTTTTTGCCAAAGAAGAGATCCCACCATCAGACTTCAAATTGATTTCAGATTCTGGGTTTTGAGAGGGTTGGTGCTTTGACTCGTTATTGACAACTGTTGATGACTCTACTTGATTGACTGCATTCCACTCCATTTCTGTCAAGTCAAGAGAATCCATATGAGATGATAAATTCTCCAGTCCAGTGGCCATTCCATCATCGGCCCCTGCAGATTTAAAAGGAAGAGAAATACATCGTAGGACATAGTGACAAATTCAGGAGCTACAGATAATCAACTATAATTCAATCATTTCTGTCACAATGACGCAACATATGGCTGCAAAGAAAAGCCAACAAAAACATAAATTAGCAAAAAGAGCATTGTAAAACATATTATTACCCTGGGAAACTGCTTTGTGTCCGGTTAAAAACTGAACCTTCTTCTGACCATCGACATTTAGAGACTGTATATCCTGCAAAGGGATCAGGTTATTCTCCTTTGCATCAGCCGCCTTGTGTTGATCTCGATCCACATCAAATGGGTTGAAATGTTCATCAAAGGTTTTGGTGGTAGTTCCCGTGATGGAAGGTGCAGTAATAAATGCATCTTCGTGAGACTCCCCGGCATTAGTTTTCTCCTTAACTAACTGACCATCACTCAACGAAACACAATCCTGAGACTTGTTAGTATCACAAGTGACAGCCATATTTCTAGAAGCGACACGCTGGGGAACCACCATTCGTCTTGGCATTATACCATTCTTCTGCATTGTACCTGGAAACCCCTCAAAAATTCCAACATAAACTCACATCTGAACCACTCGCATGATAATCTAATTAGCTAACAAAATTTATTCAGTTAACCATGACGGTTTTAATTGACATCAAGTTTATAATCAATATGAGTTGGATCCTAAATTTCTACTTCCCTTAACTGAATTAAAATAGCTTCTAAGCCCCACAGCTAAAGGAAATTTCCCAAAATAATAGGCAAACAGAAAAACTCCTAACAGCAACTGAATTTTGAGTATAGGGATTTGGAGTAGATCACCAAAATTTGAAGAGAAAAGAGAGGTGTACCGAGAGATCGATGGCGCTTAAAGGCGGCTTGAACATCACGGATGAAGCCAGGAGGGGACGAAGAGGATGAAGTGGAAGATGACGTGTCCTGATTAGGGACGGAGCGGACCAGCTTGGCAGATGGTGGGAGCGGAAGCTTAGCCTCCCTGTCCATGGGCTGATCTCAGAGGCATTTCCGGTAGAAAGAAGGAACAGAAAGTAAAAGCTTCCTTAGGGCGTAAATGGCGGAACAAAGACTCAAAGGAGTGGTGAGGTTAGGGTTACGGTATTACCTTCGTCGTCCATGAGAATTGGGAAGAGTGAGATGAGGGGGAGTGAAGATTTGAATGCCTATTTGGCGCTCTCGTTCGTCCTTTTTTCTTGATTAAACTAGATATTTCATTGGATGGGACATTGGGCTTTTTCTAAAGCTCAAGGGCTTCCGTTTGATTCCATTTAGCAATTTATGTCCTGAGAGACGGCCCAAATACTCTTCTAAACTAAAGCGTACGAAACATATGCCACCTCCCACTGGCTGCATGGGCTCGAGGTTAGAGGTGATAAACGGGTTATTCGGATCGGGTTCAGTTCGGATCATTTTGATTTGTGTGATGCTCAGTTTTGACTACATCTGGTTTCGATTCAGTTCAAGCTAAATTTGGTTTGGTTCGGTTTTAATTCAGGTCTATAGTGATTCGGATCGAATATCAGTCTGGATCGGGTCACATCGGTTCGGTTAATTTTCGAGTCAGGTATTTTCGGGTCGGGTTAAGATCAGTTCAATAGGGGATCGATATGTTTTAGTCGGGTTTACAGGCCAGATCAGTTTTTTAACACCATATATGGCTTTATAAAGCCAATATATTCGACTTTTTGGTTAGTTGTGCGACGATTCACATCAAATCTTTCATTATTTCTTTTAATATCTTTTCTTTATTTTTGGTTGCCTTCGGCTTGGTTATTTTCAGTTTGGATGAAAATCGGTTCGGGTCCATTCGATTCGGTTGAAAATCGATTCGGGTCCTTTCTGTTCGGTTGAAAAATCAGATCGGGTCTATATCGGTTCAACTAAAAATCGAGTCGGTTTCAATTCGATTTGGTTTATTTCGGGTTTCGAATCAAGTTCAGATCATCTTGTTCGGGTCGATATCAAATCTCGAATCGGATAAAATCAGTTCGAGTCTCGAGTCAGTTGGTCACCTTTAGTATTCCAAAAAACCACTCTCCTCAGCTAAAGAGTAAGATTTAAGAAGCATGTTTTCAACTAGAATTAAAATATAACTTAATATGAAATTTAGTTCAGAATTTATCGAAAACAAAATTAAATACAGAAGCATATCTAATTTTATCTATAAATTTAATATCTTTATTTTTGATGTTAAAAGTTTGAATCTAATTACAAAAGTCAATATTATTAATTGAAGGGACTATTTAAAATTTTCTGATTTTTAGGACTAATGAACTATATACTTTTTGAGAGGTTAAACAATTTATCATAAAAAAAATTTGTTTTTTTAATATGTTGACATTTTGCGGAGGTCATGGCCCCACTGATCGTAAAGGTTTTCAGCACCTGCTTTAATTTGTGATATTGATCCTTTTTTTATTTACTTTTGTACTAGAAATGAGAAAATTATAGATAATATAATTGGTTACAAAATGTATATCCTATTTTATATTAATATCTTATATTATATATATATATATATTCATATGTATCTATAATTTCGAATTTTAACTTTATGTCTATATTAGACTCTGATACCTTAAAATAAAGAAATAGAGACTCTGTCGGTATTTTTATATAAAAAACTTAATTTTAATATTTATTTAGAAAAATTATTTTTTTCAGTTTTATTTAAAAAATGACCCTCAAATCGTTCATGTAAGTTGAAAAATTACCTCATTTTAGCTTTATATAGAAAGCGAATTCCGTGTTGAATAAATTGATAAAAAAGAAAAAAGATTAATTTTTTACGTTTTTTAATAAAATTCGCTTTTTGTAGAACACGAGTTCACTTTATGTAAATGATTTAAGAATTATTTTTTCAAATAATATTGACAAACAGTTATTTTTCTAAATAAATATTAAAATCGAGTTTTTGATATAAAAATGCCAAGACAGTTATTAGTATTATATCTCCTTGGAAATGTCTGGATCAACTCACCAAAGAAAACCCACCATGGAAGCTTACCAAAACCAAAACAAGTGGCCTCACAAGATGGACAAACCACCCTCTGCTTCCTGGGCAGTTCTCAAAGGCCTTTTCTTCGGTAAACATCAACAACAGCGACGACAACAAGAACAACTAGAGAAAGAGCCACTCCAGCAGACGAAGAAGAAGCAAAAGCAACAACTGGAGCAAGAAACAGGCAAGAAATGCAAGAAAATGAAGTGTTCAGGTTCCATATGTAGCAACACAAAGGTCATTCACAGGCCTGAAATAGCTTCCCCTGAAGTTCACAAGAAAAGGGCATCGTTCGCTTCAACCGACGCTTCTACCAGATCCATGAAAGCTCCTCTGCGTGAACTCAACGGAATGCCAGCTTCTTCCACTAATTCCTCACTGTTTTCTGTATCCTCCGCCGCACCACCAGCCTCGTCAGTCAGCGGTTCGTTCGGAGGAATGCCATTCAGGAGATTCTCCGGCTGCTATGAGTGCAAAATGGTGGTTGATCCTCTCCTAGGAATATCCAAAGATCCCTCCTTGAGGGGCACCATTTGTTCTTGCCCCGAGTGCGGTGAGATTTTCATGAAACCAGAAAACTTGGAGCTTCATCAAGTTGTTAGGCATGCAGGTAAAAATTAAAATTCATTCCAGCACTGAAAAAAACCACTTAAAATTCATTGTTTGTTTATGATTTTTTTTTTTGTCTTTGTCTCCTGGTATGTAAATCAAACAGTGTCTGAACTGGGTCCTGAGGACACAAGCAAGAACATAGTGGAAATCATATTCCAGTCAAGCTGGTTGAAGAAACAAGCGCCAATCTGCCAAATCGACCGCATCCTTAAAGTCCAAAACACCCCCAAAACCATCTCCGGATTCGAAGAGTACCGTGATTCCATCAAATCCAAAGCCACCAACCTCCCCAAGAAGCATCCGCGTTGCATAGCCGACGGCAACGAGCTCCTGAGGTTCCACTGCACCAGTTTTGCATGTTCGCTCGGTCTCAGCGGTTCCACCAACTTGTGCAACGCGATTCCAAAGTGCAATGTCTGTAGCATTATAAAGAATGGGTTCAAGGTGGCTGAAGAAACCAGTGGAAAAGGAATCTTAACAACGGCAACCAGTGGCAAAGCTCATGATAAGGCAACTGGGGTTGAAGATGGGGATTGTGAGAAGAGGGCAATGCTCGTTTGTAGAGTGATTGCTGGGAAAGTGAAGAAGAACATGGATGGTAACATGGAGGATTACGACTCCGTTGCCGGCGACGTTGGGGTCTACTCCGATTCGGATGAACTGTTTGTGTTTAATCCTAGGGCTATTTTGCCTTGTTTTGTTGTTATCTATAGAGGGTTTTAGAATTTGCATGTTTAAGTGTAATGTTTGATTAAACAATTAATACTAACAAGTGGGGGGGGGGGGTTAAGGGAAGAACAACTATAAATTGTACATCGAAAAATACTATAACGCATTGGATGGACGAATGAAATTGTTTGATATATCTGATTTTGAATCCAAATAAAAAAGGAAATCTGTAATCAGACAGCTTTTCCAATCATCGGAGAAGCTAAAAGTATTTTAGTGAATAAAGAATTATGGCAGCAAGTGGCACTGTTTTATCTTACATCAATGTTAGGATTCCCATTCCATTTGCTAACGCCAAACAAAGGACAATTGGAATTTGGAACATGGAAACATGGAATAAAACATTCTTTTCCATGGATTTGGAGCACCGGACAGAGCCTGACGTGTCTTGTCTCTTGATCAGGGTTTTTCAAACTACTGTGAAAATTACAAAACATAAAATAAAAAAACTCTGACAATTTTTTTGGTTTTTATTACTGCATACAAGACATTACTGAATATGCTTCTGATTTGCAGTTTGTCTCAACGACTTCTGTTAAATCGTTGATTCAAGATCACCCTGAAACAAGTGCAGGAAACAGCTCTCATCCCACTTCCCTGTCTGAACCGCGTGCTAGTTTCTATTACACTAAACGAGCTAGGATCAAAGTTGGAGAGGACAAGAGTTTATTTAAACCGACATGAATAAGTTTAATAAATACGAAAGGAATGTAATAATTAAAGTGACCAAGGTATGTGACAAAATGTATGCATGAATTATTTTTTGGTGAGACTTCTTAATGTTTAATAGTTATATTGAATATCGATCAAATCTGGAATTTTCTACATCATTAAAAATCAATTTAAAAAGAGTTTATTATTGCTCTCAAAAACATTATTGTATGCATGAATAGTCAAAATGAACAACGGGTTTGGCGCCAAAGAAAGAGGCATAAAGATTTCGCTCTCAATTCATATACGCATGTTTTGTGTAGCTTTTGTTCAGCCTTTCAGAGCTTTTAATCAGTTGTACAGTGAAGGAGAAGAGTAAAAAGCAAACAATACCACATCAGAGATGCTTGAAAGAGAAGCTCAAGCACTGTTTCACCATGCCCTGTAGATTTGATAATTTCTCCATTTATATGGTGCCATAACTTATAATCATGTCGCAAACATTTTATATAAAATTTGATAAACAGAACATTTATATCATGTAAGTTTTGAAGTATTATCGTATTCGTATTCATATTGTGTAATTATATCGTGTCTAATATTATCGTGTTTTATATGAAAAAGAATAAAAATGATTGAGAAGAAAAGAAAGCAACGTGACAAGAGTGGAAAAGGAAAGAAGGGTATATATGTATGTTTACAATCACGACAGTGAAGGCAGCAAGCAACAAGGGTGGGTGAGAGCGAGAGAGGAAAAGGCATTTGCAAAACAAAGAGATTGGAGAATTTTGGGTTTGGCACTGGCTTAATTATTAAACAGTGGGATCTGGAAGCGAAGGTGGGGCTCTTGGCCCGACACCCACAGCTGGTGGAATCCAGCCACATGTCGGTGCTCTTCTCGTCTCATGTCTGTCGGGTCAGGGTCAATGGTTGGACCAACATTTTAGCTACAAGGATGGGGCCATCTAATCTTTCCTCAGCAAACTCAAGCTTTCCATTTTTATTACTAGAATGGAACTGTACTGCTTTTTCGCTTTTAGGGATGGATTGTTTTAGATTACGATGATAAAGTATTACATCACAGTGACTAAAAGTGTATTTACCCAATGTAGATTTTGATACTTTATCATCTAATCTAATCAACTCACATTAAGCTTATTCATCCGAGCACAGTTGAAAAAGTCCAACAATTATGCATCATTTTGCACCACTTAATGTTTTCTTTACTTGTGTCCAAAGTTATCTCTCCTTTATAAACTTATTTCATGTAATTGTTTCAATCACCGTCCTATTTGAGTTGAAATCTTCTGCACTTATTTATTCCTTCACACTAAAAAAATTAAGTTTAAAATTTAAGATTAATGTTTAAAATTAGAGTTTAGGTTTATGGTATATTTTTTAAGATTTAAAGTTTAAGATTATAGTTTTAGAATTTGAGGCTAATATTTAAAATTTATTTTTTTATGTCGACAAAAAAAAAACACCAAGAAAGAGCAGAAAATTTTTGTTCATACTATTTCTACTCACAGAATATATATGGTAAATACGTTGACGGCTCTTAATTTTTGCAAAAAAAAAAAAAATCACAATTACATTTCCATCCAATATAATACACTATTAGTAATTTGCAGATTTTTTTTAAAAAAAAGGAACAAAAAAACTGTCCTGCTCCTTCCATTAGTCAAATTAACTATGGAAACAAAAAACAAAAGAATCATGTCAACCCGCTACCTCATTTGATCAGTATTTGCAAATCCACCTACATCTTTGGTAAATCCGAACACCGATGTTGGACAACGAACTCAAGGTTGGAGAACCAGCAAGTTGGCTGCCTAAGCTGCAATCCCTATCTGTCGTGGTAGATCAAGTACCAGAACAATGGTGTAGAACAACCACGAACAGATGGTCAATGCAGAAACAGTAACTTCCATATGTATATGATTGATGATTGCACTGTAATGGATGCTTGACGTATAAACTTTGCATATTATCTTGTATACTCGCGGCGGGAATCAAGTACATTTGCACTATCGGATAGTCTGATTGTTGAAATATTTGAGCTCTGGATACATGCACATTCCAGCAGAGGGTATGTGTATATGGAAGTTTTTCTGTTGAACTTTTTAACTCTGGGCACATCATCCCTTTGCGATCACTTTCCGCGAGCATTGCTTTCATTTCATCCTTAAAAGCTTTCCAACTGCAAAGCGAGAACAGAGATGTTTTATCCATAAAGTGACCAAAGAAGTACATGTTGGGCTTCACAACTCCTTAGAAGTAAAGAGGCCTAAAACTACTACATTAACAAGGTGTTTTTACCCCATATGTGCAGAGGATAATACCTGATACTCATATCCTGCAGAAGAACCACAAGTTTGCGTTTATCAGGCCTAATAGTCTTCGCATGTCCACCGAAAAGGAGTTTTCGATGGCCCATCAAAAAATGCGGAAAATTTCCACCCTGGGTTGTCACAAACACCTCACTGAACAAGCTTACTGTGTAGTCTAAAGCTGCCAACCTTGAAGAATAACCCTATCAAAGAGAAACAGAGGGTGTATAGGAATCTTGAAAGGATAAAATTTCAGATATAAGTAACAATTTTACTGAGATCGGTCATTTTGGAGGTCATTCAGCTTGCTTGTTTTCACAGTCAACTAGCCAGGGAGTGACCACACAGAGATAAACTAAGTAGATGAAGTAGGCAAATGATAGAATAAAACACTTTGCTCAGTTAAGTTAAAGCATTCATCGCATGAGAACAAACCCAAACGAACCTTAAAGATGCAGCTGGATATTCCAGTTTCAAAAAAATAAGGTTCATTGTCCCCTAAGTGCTAAATATAAATACAGTTGCAAAGACATTAGATCCCTGGAAATTAATTAGCCATTGCTAAGCATTTGACCTAGAAGTACATTAAAATTTTCATTGAACTATTGAAGTAAAACTTTTGTATACTAAAAGCTTGATACAGGTCATGTACATAAGTAACATGATGCCAAGTGTAGCTGTTATAGCAATCAGTGAGAATTCGAACTACTTGCTTAATTTATCTATCTCATACTCAATAGGCTAATAAGAGCAAATACGTTTTAAGGATTTAATCAAGAGAGAGAGAGAGAGCAGACCAAGACATGTTGAACTGGAACCAGTATCTGTATCGTTTTGAATGAGAATAATATACTATTTGTGTTTCATCTGAAAACTGTTAACGGTAACTTATTGGCAAACTAATTAACTTAGGGGGGGGATTCCAACCTCTGCTTCCTTCAAACAAACTCCAAACTTGGAAAATTGCAAGAATGGTAGGACAATATTTACCTCAAAAGGAGCACCTCTGCTTCCTTCAAACAAACTCCAAACTTGGAAAATTGCAAGAATGGTAGGACAATATTTACCTCAAAAGGAGCAAAGTTCATCAGGCGTAGCAAGAGACTCCTTGGTGTAAAGAAGAGGAAACATCTTTCGCAAAGGAGCTAGATGTTTTTCTGCCTGGTAAATTTCCCCCGAGGCTATGTAAATTGGTGTGTTATTGTCAAATCCCATACCACTTAGCATCAACCCAACCTATGCTGACAGGAAAAACATTGTGCTATTATTTGCCAAAAATGGACATTCATATACAAGAGTAATTCTTATAGAAATACAAAAGAGAGGAGAAATATGAATTAGCATTCATATAACCTCGAGAAAACAACTTAGAGAAATTGAATAACATGAGAAATATATATATATATATATATAGTTATATTTTGATACACAAGCTGTGTAAAAAAAGTTACACAATCCTTCTATAAAATTTTAAACCTAAATCTCAAACCCCTAACATCTAAACCTTAAACCCTAAACTCTAATCATAAGCCTTAAATTCTACACCCTACACACTAAACCCCTAAACCCTAAACTCTAACCTAAAACCCTAAACCCTAGAACTAAAAGGTTTGCGTAAAGCTTGTGTATCAAAGTATATATATATGGGAAAATATATGATGCACCGGCGGTGGAAACAAAACCACAAGCGCTCTAATTTCAGGGGTTAAAGAACTAGGGTAGGGTTTATAGTTTAGGTTTAGGGGTTTAGAATTTAGAGTATGTGGTTAGAATTTAGGATTTATGGTTTAGGTAATATGATAGGGATTTAGGTTTTTACCTATAATCCCTAAACTCTAAATTCAAACCACAATCCTTGACCCCTAAAGTTAGGGCGCTTGTGGAAACAAAAGGTTTCCACCGTCAGTACATGGTATAATTACCCTATATATATTATATTTGAGCTACTATTGCGTTGTGGTGTGTGCTGCCAGAAGTACAGCTTTCTTTTGTGGTTTGATGATCATGATACATTGAATAACTGAGATATGAGAAAAATCCAAATCTAAATAAATGTATTCAACTCAAACCGCAGCGAAGGGACATGCAAGACTTCTAGTCCCCTGCATCCGGATTTCAAGAAACTAAGAAATTCAAAATTGAATGTGACAATGACAAGATACTCTGGCATGCTCTCACTTTTACAAAGATAATAAGGAAGAAAGATCAGGTCAAATGCCACTTAGCACTCAATATAGGGAAGAGATCCACATAATCAAAACATAAGTTGTGTTGGAGTTGTTTTTATCGTTCATAACTGTTATTTAGGACTTTATTTGGACCTTCAGCTCTATTTACATTTTACTGTATTTTAGTTCCATGGGTCACTAGTTCTCCGTACAGCTTCAAAGTTCAAACTATGACTAGCTCTCTTACCCCTTCAGCACCGCAAACTAAATAACTGCTAAACACAAACATAACAAGTCATGACATGAACTCATAAAATTGTATTACCGATATAGGTGTAATAGCACTGTAGCCTTTCTTTAAATGGTATGGTTCTAGACCCCCCCCAAAAAAAAAAGTACGGAATGAAATATTAAAATAAACCATAGTTGGAGAAAGAAAAAAAAAAAAGATTAAACATTGATTAGGTACCTCCACAGGGGTTAGAGGGCATTTTCCTTCTACTCGATTGAGAGCAGGTACTATGACACGATCTTTTCGTTTAAACTTCCCCTTCCACCCTTTTTCTCTAAAAGAATCCATGTTAAATTTTTCAGCCTCCCCTCCATCATACACACAGCATGAGAAGGGCACCATATCCTAAAAATTGGGGAGGCAATTAGTTGTCAGGTTATGTTCCAAAGGAAAATGAAATGTTTGCTTTAAAAGAGGAAAAACAAGGATTAGCAATTTAGCACCATACCTGCTCAAACCTCAGGTTGACAGAGACATATTTTCCTCCAGTCATTGAGCTCCTCTCCATCATCCTATTGACTAGTTTCTCAGCAAGTGATGATATAGGTGGGGAGAACTTCAATGCTTTATAATTGGCTATGCATCTTAGCAACTGAATATGAGATGGGACATTCATTGTCAATCTATTGGCAAATGGTGCGATGCGGATAACCCTGCATTCAAAGAATTTCAATTAAATATCAAGTCCCAAAGTTGTTAAATAGATGGAGAACGAAGTTGTTTGTTTTCTATTAAACAATCTTCCCACTTCAGTTAACAGCTTGATAATACAATTAATGTTTCATTGTTAAAAAACGAAACCTATTTTATAAACAAAAAAATTAGATGCAGAAGATACAATATGGCACATACCCTTGATCCCTCAAAATTGGGAAGAACAACTCCCATATAATAATTTACAGTGGCCCATGGTTGGACACGGAAATTTGGAATATTGGAAACGTTGTGATCATATCTTTCCATCAATGTTTCAGGTAACTCCCTAACCACATTTACATAACCTTTAAGGTTGTCTATGAAGTAGTCCTCGTCATATATATCCCCAAAGTGACTGCAAAACAGTTGAGTTTTCAAGAATTAGGTTACTCAAATACCCTTTAGTTAAATTTTGAGATAACAGGTCAAAGACAGTATACCTGGGGTCTCTCCAAACACTGTTGAGTTCAAACTGAGGAATAACTAGTATTGCATTTAGGAGTACAGCTACAGCCACTGCATTACATATCTATGAAAAAGAAGTAACAATGATTATTTGCACATGACAATAAATATTGTGACAAACTCATAAGAAGTATAAAACAATCATCTTTTATGTGCACATAGGAGAACCATATGTGTTATCAAAGGGTGAGAATCAAGCATATCTGTTAAGTTTATTTTGAAAAAAAAATGTAGGAGCCTAGTAAAATACAATAATAGCATACCGCTGAACGTTGCTGGTTAAGACCACCATTGGCATCAATGATTAAGTAACCACTAGAACCAGGAGACTCTGAAATCAGAAGAAATATTAAATTACCAAGTGAACCCAAGCCCATTACCTCTCTCAGAAGCATTGGCTTAACAAAAAAAAACTAGTGCTCAACAACGACTATAAAGCATCTGCAAGGCGGGATTGGATGAAGTCTAATGACTATTTTCTCAATGATCAAAACATAAAGCTTAAACATAGTGGTAACAAATTTTAAGTTAACCCCACCCTTGTTATCCCTAACATGTAGGAATAGTCATGCACAGCTGCTTCTGAACTCCAACATTAACCATTCTTAGAAGAAACAGAAGTACCATAGAAATTCAAGAGGATCAATCTCGGTAAGAATTACCCATTATGCTAGTTCTGTACACGGAGAAATGATTTCTAGCCGTTGAATTTGAACAAGGTTTCTGTACTTTCACCCTTCTTTTGTATTTCCACACAGAAGACAACTGTAGCAAGAAGAAGCATGTTATCTCAGCTTATTGCAGAAATATCTCATATTTAGACCCTAATTAAATGGACGGAAACCTGAAGGAGAAAAGCCAAGACAACAGGGTACATTTATTTTTGAATTAGATATCTCTTATGTGGCAGGGCTTTCTATGTAGATCGTTAATACGAATAAATAAAGAATGTCAAAATAGCTCCATCTAGGTCACCATCTTCTTATGCTGAGTGGTCATTTTCACACACAAGCATGATTTTGACATCTCTAATCTCTATTGTAAGTTGTAACCAACACTAGCCAAATATAGAAGTTTAAGTGTAGAAAGGATAAAAGATGTTTGATTTTAGGCATTAGCAATATACATCCATAGTACATATATACCATATGCAAAATTTCTTATGAACATCATTTTCCAGGTAGAAAGTCCAAAACTTTTGATCAAAACAAAAAAAGTCCAAAACTCTAATAACCAACCCATCCTATAAATCCTTTCTTATTGCCATCAAGCTTCTTTGCTTTCTCATTCCACGATCAATTTCCATATACTACCAGTTTCGGCTTTGTCCAATAAGCAAATTTATTTTATAATAAACATGTCTTACTTCACTCAAAAACTAATACTCAAATAAGGACTGACAACAAACTGGTCAAATAACGCAAATCGCAACGCTTAAGTGACTAAAAAACCCATTCTAACTAAAAGCCAAAATTGTGGAAGAAAATCCAGTTTGAACTTCACGTACAAGCAAAAAAAAAAAAAACTCCATTAACATAAAAATTAAGATCCTCTGAAAATTTAACCTTTATCCAACATCTAGCAACCAGCTCCACCATTAATAGACTAAAACCTTGCAGAAATCAAAGCATTCGCTGCTCACTAGTAAGGGAAAAAGTTTCTAAAACATTACAGAGATGAAGAAGAAGACCTGAAGAGAAGAAGAATTATCAAAGCGAATATCATCCCAAAGCCTTTGAAAATTCTCATAGCTACGATACACTGATCCAGGAACAGTAGCATATCCCAAAAGCCCAGAAAACGGACCGACACACATTAACAAGCCGGAAACGTACAAGAGTGGCAGCACTAACAAGTACCAGAGATTATGCCGGAAGTTGAGGTCGGACCCAAGGTTTTCACGGTGGACGAAGGACTTGGTCTTGGAACGCAGCCGACGACGGCACTGCGACAGCGTGGGAGTAAGACGAGGTTTGGGCGGCGAAGGAGGTGGGCTAGGACAGTTGTTGTTGTCGCTCCCGTTACTGACATCGCTGCTGTACCCATTGCTGCAACAGTTGTTGCTGCTGCTGTTGTTGCTCTTAGGCTTCATTGAAATGGCAATGTGAGCTGCCATGTAAACGGAAGCACAAGAGAAAAAGGGAAACAAAGCAGATTTCTTTTTTCCTATTTGGTTTTTTGTGTAGATTTTGAAGTTCTTTCAGTGAACCTGGAAGATTGTGGAGTGTGGACTGATCCAGGAGGTTTTCTCTAAAAAAACATGAAAATGAAAATAAAGGTTCTTTTTTTTTAATTAATTTTTGTTTGTTCTGTTGTTTTCCACTGAGATAACACAGAGAGAAGCTTGGCTTTTTTTTATTTGGCGTTGCTCCGAATTGATTTATTTGGAAGATTGACTCCTGTATTTGAACCTGTATATTCTTCTTTTTTTAACAAAAAAATATATATTAGCTGAATTTTATTAATTAAAAGGAAAAAATATAAAAAATAGCTTACTCTAATATTCATAAAAAAAATTAAAGAGCCTGAAAAAATTAAATACAATTTTTATAAAAAAAAATTGTTTCATTTTTCAAATAAAATTTTAACAAAAATAAATTTTAATTAGAAAGCTTTATGTATCAAATATTATTTTCGTTGCGAGTTCTTGGCACATCAATAAACTATCACAAGAGAATTCAAAAAATAACAGACCGCCGATTATCTTGTGATTTGAAACACTCGATAATACTTTTTATCTGAACGTTAAATTGCCATAATGTCATGCAATACTGTCACAAAGACAGACAAGTCATACAAAAAAACAACAAACAAACTGTCAAACAAACAGACGCAAAATAGCTAAAAAACAAATGTAAAATGACTTTTAACAAAGTAAAATAAAGAAAAAACGTAACAAAAAAATAAATAGTTCCTCATCAAAAAAGAAAAATTTTATTTATATACAATTAGTGTAAATACTAAAAATCAGACGACGACAAGAAGATCGTCGCCTTGCCCTAAAACTAAAAGCTCACTTCGTTGCTTATGAGTAGCATGTGGGTGTCTTGGTCTCTCTTCTCTGTGCATAGGGCTACTTCTTTCCTTTCATAGCACAATTCCTAGGTAGAGCACCTACTTCATCAATGACTCCTTAGTCAATCAATCTCTGCAAGAGCGGACAACGAAAAAGAATGGGGCCCGTTGAGTTCTTACACTTTCATGCCTATAACTTAGTTCATCCCATTATTACATCTTATATTACATATTAAATGGACGAACCCAATCCAGAATATGAACTATAAAAGAAAATACTTATTAAACCGATCACAGGAATACCAGTCACCGTACCTATTATCCAAAGAGGAATCCTTCCAGTAGTATCGGCCATTTATCCTGCTTCCTAGGTCCATAATTAATCCTATGTATGTGTATGGATCCTTAGGATTGGTGTATTCTTTTCTATCCTATATCCCACGGTTTCGGATCATGGATCGAGCCAAGCATCACAACTTCTTCTACCCATCCTGTATGTTGTCATTTTGGCACAGCCAGCAGGGCTTAAGTAATGAAAAATCGATCTAAACTGGGGAAGTGTTTTCGCTCTCTAGCGCCCTAGCCGAACCAGATACGTGAGCTAACTCCAAAAACCCGTCCTCAGTTCGGATTGCAGGCTGCAACTCGCCTGCATGAAGCCGGAATCGCTAGTAATCGTCGGTCAGTCATACAGCGGTGAATTCGTTTTCGAGCCTTGTACACACCGCCTGTCACACTATGGGAGCTGGCCATGCCTGAAGTCATTACCTTAACCGCAAGGAGGGGGATGCCGAAGGCAGGGCTAGTGACTGGAGTGAAGTCGTTACCTTAATGAAAAAAATTTAAAGAGATTTTTAGAAGGCAACTACTTCAGAGGAAAAATTAAAAGTAGTGAGAAAAAATTAGAAGAACTCAAAAAGGTTTTTAAATATTTTTAAAATATTTATTTAGTATTATTTTTTAAAAGGATAACTACATATTTAAATATATAGTTGCTTTTTTAAAATTATGATTATAATTATTTTAAATATTATAATTAATTAAATTTTACTGAAAGTTTTAAAAGTATTATCATATTTTTATCAACAATAAAAAATCAAAGTTAAAAAAATAATTTTTAAATAAAAATTTTAATGGGATATGAAATAATAATTATATCAATTAAATGTAATAGTATCTAAAAACATTTTTATTATCAGTATAACAATTTTTAATAAAATTAATCTTTAATATTAAATCAAAAAATATTGATAGGAAAGTTTATAAAAAAATTCACTATACTCTCCCGATCACCTAAATTTTACATTAAATATTTCAAGTTTGATAGCAGGGAAAGTTTATAAATACATTTTTATTATCAGTATAATAAAATTTTAATAAAATTAAGTTAAAAAATATTGATAGGAAAGCTTATAAAAAATATTTAAAAATGCAAATAAATTAGAAGAAAATCTAGAGGAGATGTTTGATAACAGGGAAGCTTGAGGAGATCCATCAAATTTGAAGTGCTTATTCTAGATGGAATCTTGTCTGGTATGATGTTTGCATTAAAAGTTGGGGAACTGGTTGGGCCTGCTTTCTTTCTGTGAGGCCCACTTTATTATGGAGACCCAATCAGAGGCCTGATTTGTCTAAAACAGCCCTCTCAATTCTCAAATTATGGCTTATTTTAGGAGTATCTCAAAGAGGTGGTGTGTGATCTATTTGAATTAATCAAGACAAAATTTTAAAAGGGTTCTTAGTTCATCCAACTCTATTTTCTTCAATTAGTCTTTAAGTTCAATTAAAGTCTCTCAATTGTGCAATAAATAAAGTTAGGATACACTTACACTATACAAAACTCAACTAATTTTACGAGTGAAATGGATGAATTAGATTAACTTTTTTTCTCAAGTGATAATCTTCACATATCCTACTTCTAATCTCATCCACTCATTTCACTCATCCAATGGTCATAGATTAGTATAAATATATATATGTGTGTGTATTGTATATGGTCATAGAAAACCGTTTAAATTGGACCTAATTAGTACCATAACATTATAAACGTTTACAACTAAATTTGGGTAAAAACTTAAAATAAAGTTGGAGTTATAAAATATGATTGTTCAACTCGACTAATTCAAAAAAATTTATTCGACTCGGCTCGATCGAATTTTCATCCATAATTTCAATAAGGTGAAAGACGTAAATTCAAACTGTGAAAACAATCAAACAATTTCTCCGCTAAACTACCTCTTTGTTAGGAAATCATGGAAATGGTGAATGACTCGACTATGTAAGTTGCATTCATCAAACTATTATGCATGATGTATCAATTTAGAATGAAAACTTTGATTTCACCTTTAAAAAATGATTTCGAAAACAACTGATTAAGTCTATATTGTGCTTGTTATTGCTCTTCCCTTTTGATTTAGTATATGAAGTTTCTCTTGATTATGAAGGTTTCAAAATTTTCCACAAAACCCAACATCCTTGGAACTCCAAATTCTAATGAAACTTCTTTGCTTTAAGAATTTGAACTTCATCGTACTACAAAAACTTTCTAATTTTTAATGAAAATCTAACAATTTCCAATTTATGTGTAAGCTTTCTATTAGTTACCTTGTTGACGATTAACAGCATCGGATGTTAGGATTATATTGTGTTATAAAGTATAAATTAAGAGACTAACATGGTCTAAAAAACTTAAAAACCAATGTGTTTAAATAAATTTTGCCCTTAAATTTTATTTATGAAATTGTAGATAATTCTCTTAAAAAATGGGCTTAAAGTGGCATCTTCATGGTGTAAATCCATGGTGGCGAACGTTGATGAGAGTAACATTTATGGGGGTGATGCATCCTTTGCCACGTCAGAGAAAAATGAAAACCCATTGCCCATTTCCTAAAACAAAGATTGATCTCCCCCCATTATAAAATGATGAAGAGCAGTGCAAGTAAAGCTCCCCACCATTTTCCTACCAATGGGTTTAAACCATTTGCTTTGTTCTTGCAAACCAGCTTGTGATCATGGTAACTGCATACCGGTTGGTTCCTGAAATCATAACAACAAATTCACGGGCACCAAAAAGTCAGAAAATTTCTATTCCGGAACTTAACTCATATTAAAAATGACATTTAAAAAGTTTCGATATCAAATCAGGAACAAAAAAATACAAACCTGATCGAGCAGAAGGTGATGACATAATCTGCTTCAGAACAGGTGAAAATACTTGTAGGATCATCGTATGCATAGCTATAAGACGTGGGGCATGCAGACTTGAATGTCTTGGAATAATACGTAGGTTGACAAGTCGAAGGGTTTCCATATGTCCCCCTGCAACAATATTCATCCGTGTCGAACACATCGCAGGCGCTTCGGCAAGCGATAACCTTCCCGTTGGCCTTCACAGCCAGCTCGGAAGGGCAATTTCGTCTCAGGTCGGAGTTACATCCAGCAGTGGAGCAATTCCCCTTACCGTTTAATGGCGTAATGGATACCGGCACATTAAATCCATCAACGAGGCTAACATCGTAAAAATCAAGAGTAGCAAGCGTAAACTCAGCGAGCGATGCAGGGGTTTTACCGGCAGCTCCGCACTTAAGTGTTTCGCCACAGTCCCCTGTCTGGCATGGACCCTTTCCACTGCTGTCGAACTTGCAACCGGTTCGACCCCAAATTCGACCACTCCAACCGACCGGCGCATTGAAGACAACAGATTGGCGTGGTTTCAACTCAACACCTCCACCATTAAAGCTTTCACCGGGGGTAATTCCGGGCCAGATAGTTTCTTTGCAATTGTTTATTATGGTGAAGGTTCTTGCACATTCATACACTTCGACCCCTGCCGAAAACCGAAATCGATGTAGCATATATCATTACATTATATTAAAGAACAGGGGAGAATTTAGATTACCTGATGAAAGTATGAGCAGTATGAATAGAAGAGGTGACAGCAGATCCATCTGTTGGGAGATTATGAAGATTGTAGAGAGTCATTGGAAAATCTCGTAGCAGAGATTAGAGATATAAAGCAAAAAGGGGTGAAGAATACGTGCAGAGGTCAAATGATTATAACCAGTTGTAGAATGGAGAGGCTACGTGATTCTTTTCCTAATCCTTTCCCGCAAGTTTATTCAGATTCAGGTTCCGATCCTAATTTAATATTTCCACTTTCATTGCCATCGTGGACATGCAGATTCTGTCACATGTCCATGCCTCATTAGGTTATAGCCCCTGCACCATCCTTTATTTATTTATTTATTCATTGTCGTTGAATTCGGGTTATGTCAATTGAAAAAAGCTGAACTTAGAATGTTAAATGTAAAACCCCACCCCACCTGGATCCTACATTTCTTATTTTCTAAGCCCATCTGGGGATAAGCCTAGTAATCTTTTTGGACTGATTGGCGCATCCACATCTATAAACGAATCATTAAGTCTTTTTCCATCGCTAAAAATTATCAAATTTTTTGACATTTGTTAAATTATCTTTTAATTATCGGTATCTAATTCATTAACTGATTAATTCAAATAAAATATTGAAGACATTATTATAAGACGACTCTCCTAATTCAATTTGCTCTATTCACAACACCATTATTCGAACCCCTAACATTGTTTGAAGATTAAGTGCTTTATCTCACTAGATCAACTTGATTGTTAAATTTTAAATTCATAATTTATTGAAAAATTAATTATTTTATTCTTTTAGCATTTAAATTACGATGAATCTGGATTTTGTAGAAGTCTCGCCCACTTGTCAATTGTCATGGTACTGTTATCGTCATTAATTTTCAATATTCGATATATATTTATTGTACTTACTAATTTATTAATTTTAAATGAATACTACAATATTTTTTTATGAGACAATTCTCTTAATTTAGTTTATTTTTTTTAGTGTTCGTAATTCCACAATATCATAATTTAAAAAAATAAATTTAAAAACTAACAATTTTTAGAGCAAGTAGTTAAAAGTTCTTAGTTGATATTTCTCGTCCCCTTAGTTGTATGTTCTAGACCCAGTAGAAATAAATTTTTACTTCCCCCTCCCCTAGGTAAAAGTTGTTCAAAAGAAAAAAAAAATAAAAATGACCAATGTTTCATCTCACTAACTCAACTAGTTTATTATTCAACATTAAAATATAATTATACCATTTTAAAACTATCCTAATGAAACTTTTCATTACCAAAAAAATTCTCACAAAAACTACTATAAAAAATCGAAGTTCTTTTATGTTTAGAGATTTTGTGAAAATTTATGTTCAAATATATTTTTTAAGAATTATGCTTACTCATTTACTTGACCTTTTAAAAGAGTTAGAAATAATTAAAACACTATAATAGGGGTGGTTTAAAGGGTTTAAAGAAATGAATTGTTTTTTAGTCGTTCAACATTTAAATTGAATGAACACAAATTTTGACGTGCTAACCTTAGTGTAATAGTAAGATCAAATATATTAATTATGGAAATATTAATATTAATATTAAAACACTATATTAATTATGTAATAGTTAATATTAATATTAACTATGAATTAAAGATACACTATAATATTTTAACTCTGCTCATGGAATTGAAAAATTCTACCACTAATATATTAAATAATTATTCGAAATAATAGTGTGTATAATTTCACAATTTTATAGTTCTCCTTTAGTTAAAATATGTTCAAGGCCCCTATACTCCTTGCATGTTTAGAATTTAGTCTCTCTATTTTTGGGATTAAAAAAACCTCTAATTATAAATTCCATTAAAATTATGTTGTTAAATTTAAGTCCATTACACCATTTTTGTTTTGTTACATACAAGACTTTCAAGTTAATATTTTATTTTTTACTTAAAAATATCACTTAAATTAGTTTAATAGAAGAATTATAACAGTGTTAGCAGCCATACTTAAAATTTTAAATTTAAAAGATATAAAGACTAAATTTCATGAAATAAAAATATAAGGACTAAATTGTAAAACATACAAAGAGTAGGGGGACCTAAAACATATTTTAGCCTTTTTCCTTTTCATTTCGTATACAAAATGAGAAGGGACAAGAGCTAAAAAAAGACGAACACTCCAAACGGATAAACCACCAAAACTGTGAAACCGTCCGATCCAATCCAACCCCTATTCTCTACCGTCCGATCTTTATCCCACAGCACACATGAAAAATGCCCGCCTTCAATATTATTGGCGCACCCAAAAAACCACAACAACAGAAAAGAAGGCCCCGGCGGATAAACTCCTTTAATTTAGCCATTTTCTAGTTCGAAGGCAATGGCTGAGACCACTTCCACCGCCGAGACATCTACTGGCACAGTCAAATGGTTCAGTGCCCAGAAGTGTTTCGGTTTCATTGCTCCCGACGGCGGAGGCGACGACCTTTTCGTCCACTAAACCTCTATTCTTTCAGAAGGCTTTCGTACCCTCTCTGATAACCAACCCGTTGAGTTCTCTGTTGATATTGGCGGAGATGGCCGAGCAAAGGCAGTTGATGTAACTCCTAAGGCACGATCTCGACGCCCTCCCCGTGGTGGTGGAAGAGGAGGATATTTTGGCGGCAGAGGTAGGGGTGGTTACAGGAGAGGAGGTTATGGTGGTGGCGGAGGAGGAGCTAGTGGCGCGTGTTATAATTGTGGGAGGACGGGGCATTTGGCGAGGGATTGTTATGAAGGTGGTGGAAGTACGAGGTACAGCGGTGGCCGTGGAGATGACGTTTGAAGTGGTGATGGCCGAGGAGGAGGAGGAGGGGGACGATGTTTTAGTTGTGGAGATGAAGGCCATTTTGCTAGGGATTGCCCTAACAAATGATTCACAAAACGAAATCGGAGTTCCTTCTTCTTATTGTTACTATTACTCTCTTATTCTTTACGATTCTTGTTATTTTTGGTGTTATAATTAATCGATTGTTTTAGTATTTAATGCTTGGAAAAAATAATATGAAAGGGTCACGTCTCTTGATGATTGTGGTGTATCTGGATTTAGATTTTCATTGATTTTTACAATATATTCATCGTATATTTAGGAGTTTTTAAAAAATTTGAGGGTTTTTATATAATTTGATAAATTAGGATTCTCAACTTAAAAAAATAAATAAATGTTTGTTGTATATGTAGTGAGTTAGTAACGATGCGCAAAATTCTGAAATACAATATTATCTTGTTTTGGGTAAACTATACCATTAATCATCAAACTATTGATTCTTTTCTATTTTGATCATCAAATTAATTTTTTCAACAAGAGACATAAAGTAAAAAATGTCTCTAATGTTCGATTAAATAGTCATTTTAGTCTCTATTTTTTTATTTGAAACAATTTAAAATCCAACGTTTAATTTTATGTCAAAATAGCCCATCTGAGAATAAAACTTGCTAGTCAACTGGTGATAAACAAACTTAAAATGACCTGTCAAAAAAATTATATTTTATATCATTATGTAAAGTCAACATATTTGTCTACGTGGCATTGCTATTGCAGCGTGTACTGCTATAAAAGTTTGTTAAGTCATTTTAAGTTATTTATCGCCAGTTGACTAATAATTTTCATCAGCATAAAAGTTATTTTGACCCAAAATTAAACGATAGGAGTTAAATTGGTTCAAAAAACATACGAGCTAAAATAATTATCCAATCAAACGTCAGGGGCAATTTTTTACAATATGCCTTAACAAAATCATCACTGACGTTACACATTTTGATCACTGAGTGTTATGTTTACGTTAAACTTATTTAACAAAGTTTGTGAGATTACATGATATAATTACAAGTTTCGGCAAGGCTTTCCTGCATCTCTTAGAAGTAGAGGGTTTCGACCTATCCTATCCATTGCCAACAAATATACATTCATGAACATATTCGTGGAGATGTTTAATACTCGTGGATGTTTTCATTTAACATGTCACAATATTAAACGAATATGTTCATAGTCTATGACTTTTCTGTTTCTACATAAAGTTGTTGCCCTCGTATAATTATATAATATATGGAAGTATTTATGTCCTTTAAAATATTATCAAATTTTATTTCATGAGATTTTATTCAAATATAAATCTACTATAAATGCAACATTACTTGCTCCTCCAAAATTAAATGTCAAATGCCTACAGATCTACCTATATGCCAGTCATTATTGGTAGGCCATTTCATTTAGTTTGTGGTAGCTCCAAAAATCCAGTAAACCCAAAGATCTTACTACTCGTTCCGAAATTAGCTCAAATGGTTTGGGGCATGCACAAATTCCTAACGGTTTAAACCAGAAATGCATTCTTAACACCCCAAAGACAATCGCTTCAAAACAGAGTTTGCCGACAGAAACACTAATGAAACATATATTGCTGAAAGATCATTAAGGTAAAAAGTTTGAAAGTACATACGACCATCTCTGGTATATATGTTCAACATTGTCTGTTTCACTCTCACAGGCAATCTATTAACGTTAGAGACCTAGAATATCCTTACTCGTAATAAGAGGACATCAGATGATAACCGTGTATGCACACAAGACATATGCTGTGCTTCATTAGCCTCCGCAGCAAGAGCCACAGGCAGGAAGGGAACCTGAAATATAATACCGGAAAGGAAACTCTTTTAGCGAACAATTAAATTTATAAAGAGAGAGAGAGAGAGAGAGAGAGGAAAGCTGAGACGACAAACAACAGATAATTCAATGTTACACAGTGGAAGGGGAACAAAAGGCCAAACTACTTACTATGGTCAATTCCCCGAACATTATCTAGTCCACGTGGTGGTTGTCGTGGGCCGCCACCACCACCATATGGTCCACTTCCAGGTCCACCTGGACCCCCATCCCATTTCTTGCTTGAACCAGAGCCTTTCCTATAGGCATCGGACTTTTCCATCTGATGCATACCCAACATTCAAGTTCCCAGTTGATCGATACAGATTAACAAAAGAATGAAAATAAAAGAAACCCTAAACAATTGGCCAATCACCCCCCAAAATAACTTACCGAGAACATGGTTGATAAGAACACTCCGATGAAATTGATAATCGCCCAGAAAAAATCAGTGATAGTTCTCAGTCGCCATATTGACCGCTTTGATTTCACAACACCTAAACAATCAGTGATATTTCTCAGTCGCCATTCCGAGAAGTCTCCATGAGAAATAACAATATGCTGTAGTAACAATGCGGCTAGGAATGCTATGCAATTGTTGTCATCCATAAACTCTATGCAAAAGTTTAAAAATATCACCAGCGATCCCACAATCAATCAAGCCAAGACAGGTAATCAACATAACTAAATCCTCTTTCGGATTTATAACACAAAGGCACACATATACACTCATTGGCTACATATGGAAGAATATGCAGAACTTCTTTCCAATTTGAAATAGCATTAGAATTAGAAAGTAAGACATAACCGTCTCCACACATCACAGCTTTAACTGGTACCAACCATTAGTGTCAAATAAGTTCATATTTCTAGCTGAAATCAATTTTAAATGTCAGCTTAAAAAAGGGCCTTTTTTTCTCTGGAGTTCCCCACGAAGCTCAGAAATAGCTCAAAATTCCATTCCAGCTGTTTCGTGGCCGCCTAAAGAGAAGAATAACTTGTTCAAATTCGTATATTAAAGGGGTTATACATTAACATTGTTCCAAACTATAACAATCCTCATCAAAAACATCGCCTAACCACAGACTAAAACCCCAATTTCCATAAACTCACAATAGATTACGACCGACAATCATCTGATGACATAAATAAGACAAATTCGATCCTTTTCCATTCCCATAGCTAATTAGGATTCCTACAACATTAAATTTCAATACCCAAAAAGAAATCTTATAAATCATAATAAAAAATAATAATGATCGGCAACAAATTTCGAATTAAAACTACAAGATCTCATTACATAAGCCATATTATAACTAAAATAATGAAATTTGAGGGGGGGGGGGGAAGAGAGAAAGGAACAAAACCTCCTTCGACGTAAGCCATGAGAAAAATTCCAGGGTCTTCTACTCCAAAAGGGGGGAAATTGTAAAGATGAATACGGTGTTCGGATCAGCGTATTTTAAACGTTTAATTGACTTTTGACATTCAGTAGGAAGACTTAATTTTGATTGGCTCCTGGGAGTTTAATGTATACGTGTTCTGTTATTATTCGTTGTACTTATGAAAAGTCATCCCTTGACGCCACGTGTAAATCAATTCTATTAACCAAAAAGGACTAACTTAGACGAAATAATATCTAAATTTAGAATTAAAATTTTATTTAAATTACGATTATAATGTAATAATTTACGGTGCAAGTAACCCTTTACAAACCTGTAGTTTCATATTCATGAAGTTCTTTTTGGATCTGGTTATTATTTTTAAAAATAAATTGACTGTTGGAAGACTTTTTCATCATATTTATTTAGATTTGACTAAAAATTATGAATGATTCATGAATTATAACAAAAAATTATGAATAATCTATTTTTTAAAATACCAATTTAATTTTATAATTAAATTATTATTGATTAAGTATTAGATGAAAAAAATTATATTTTATATTTATTGGTCTCAACTCATCAATTAAATGTATTCACACCAATACATCAGCTGTAAGTAAAGAAATTGAATAAATTAAATTGAACTTTAATGTTTAAAGGATTAACGGTTAATGAACACTAAACTTGTGATTAATTAAACTAAACACAATCCTGTTTTTTATAATTTATAATTAATTTTAATTTTTAAACATAAAAATAAATATTTTATATCTCAAATAATTTAAAATTTTAAAATATTTACTTGAAATTTTAATTTATTGAGAAACATTTATAAATAAAGACTTTGAAATTTTATTAAATAATATTAATAAATATAAAATACAATCCTTTAATCAAGATAAATCTAAATAATATAAAGATCGATAACCAAATTAAACTAAAAATTGTTAAAAGAAATCAACCAAACCAATTTCTATAAGGCGGATCCTCATTGAAGCCAGTGGGGTCGCGATCCCAGAGTTTAAAAATTGTATATTTAGTCTTTTAATAATTTTAAAAAATTTAATTTGGCTTATTCAAAAATTTTAAAAAATATTATGTATTTCAAAATTTTTAAATAATTTTAATTAGATTCTCCTCCTAAAAATTTTAAAAGTATTAATAAGTCTAAAATTTTTTTCAAAATTTTAATTAAACCCCTACATTTTTATAAAGATTTTGAATTAAGCACTTCAAAATCTCAAAATAATTAATTTAAACTTTCAAACCTTCTAAAAATTTTAAATAGGCGCCTCAAAGTGGGTTGTCAAGATCCGCCATGGACTAAGTGCAACAATTATAGTAAAAAACAATTACATATGCTCTTTTTTCTCAGCCAATATAATATTTTTGCTCAAAACAATTACATATACTTCACTAAGGGTGTGCACAATTAACCATAACCGTTAACCGTAACTATCAATCGATATAACCATGCATTTTATAGATTAATTAACCTAACCGTTGAAGAATAAAAGGTTTCGGTTAACTAATCATTAAAAATAATAATTAACGGTTACTACTACAGTTACAAATTTTGATAGATAGTTAACCGTTATAAAATTATTTATAGATATTTATTTTTATTAAATGTTTTCTTATATTTTATCATATTTTAAGGTTAGATACAAATTTAAATGAACTTCTTAAAATCTTATATTGTGTTGTTTTGTTTAAAATTAATACAGAATAATTTATGTTCACTAAAACTTTTATAACGACTTATTTTGTTTTTAAAAATTTGAATCTGCATATGTTGTAATTATTAATCCTTGTGAGTTTTTTACACTCGTTTTTTTAAAATATTAATAATTCAAAAACTAGTGAACATGAATATATATATATATATTTCATAATTAAGTGCATACATGACCGCTTTTTACTTCGATTATGAAATTAAAAATCCCATTTGAATTATGGCGGATACAATATTGTTGGGCAATTGGCCACCAAGTGCAACTGATTCCATTTTCATATCCATATTAAATTATTAATATATATTCATTAAGTATTTTTATAAACATTTTAATATAATATTTATCAGAGAAGTATTTTTATTATTTTTTAATAGTTTAAAAATAATTACAAAATAATATTATATATATTCTTAATCATTTGACAATGCACATATATTTGGTAAACAAAGCGATTTGAACTCTTATTTTTAATATAAATATCATTCGCTTTTTATTGGGACACTTGTTGAATTCAGATGCTTTTAACGGTTAGACTACCTTTAACGAAACCAATCATAACACCCTATACTTCACTACCCTACAGAAAAACAGTGGGAGAATGAACATCTAATTTCCTAATAATTTCTCAAGCAAATAAATTTACAAAATGCCTTCTTCGTACACAGTTTCAAAACCATTTACATTATCTGGGGCCTGAGATTTGCTGCGAAGACATGTAAGAAAAGCAAGTATTTGAACCAGTTGTAACTATGCTACTACGAGTAGCATTTTCTTGTTGAAATAACATGAAATGATCTTCACTTTGCCTATTTTCCTCGTCCACCACAGAAGCCTCTGTAAATCTGCGGCCATAAAACCGCAAAAAGTTCAACGATTCAACTCTCGGTTGACTTAAAGGAAGCCCGCCTTCCAACATCCCAACAACGACGGCCATACTCGGCCGAAGTGCAGGCTCCTCATGAACGCAGCACAAAGCGATCCGCACTAATTTCTCCACTTCCTTATTGTTTACTCGCCCTTCGAGTCTCGGATCCGCGAGCTCCAAGTACCTGCCTTGTTCGTGCATCTCAAGTGCATACAGTGGGAAATAAACCAATCCGATCACTGATGACGATGATGAGTTGTTGGCTCTAGTAACACTGTTGGGTTCATTGGTTGTATGGCTATTTGATCTTAACGAACAGTTTTTTCTACCGCTGACCAGTTCAAGCAGTACCATCCCAAAACTATAAACGTCGGTCTTTTCCGAAATGGCAGAGTTAGTAAGCCATTCGGGTGCAAGATAGCCTCTAGTGCCTCTCATTGTTGTGAAGAGACTGGATTGTTCTGGTGTTAGAAGCTTTGAGAGCCCGAAATCGGAGATCTTTGCCTGGAAATGATCGTGCAAGAGAATGTTTCCTGGTTTAACATCGCAATGAATGATCTTATGTTCACAGCCTCCGTGCAAGTACGCGAGACCACGAGCCATCCCGAGTGCTATGTCGAACCTCTCTTGCCATTCCAAGGCCGGACCATTGCCAAACAGGGATCGATCCAATGAACCTCGGTTCATATATTCATACACCAAAAACCTTTGTCGCCCATGTGCACAAAATCCTCTCAGTTTAACCAAATTGACATGGTGAATGTTTCCGATTACTGCAATTTCGGTGCAGAACTCCTTTTTCCCTTGATTGCCTGGATTTATTATCTTCTTGACTGCCACAACAGTTTTATCAGGGAGTGTGCCTTTGTATACAGCACCAAAGCCGCCTGCTCCGATTTGGGTCTTGAAACTATCAGTGGCTAATTCGAGTTCTTCGTAATTGAACCTCTGGGGCAAGCCAGGAATGCTGAAGCCATCGAGATCGTCCGAATTAATCGAGTTTCGGTGGCCTAATTTTATCTCTTCAGATTTGTTGAATTTCCATCTTTTCCACCAGAGGAAAACTAGAGCAGCTAAGAGGAAAACGCCGGTGAAAGGTAAGAGCACAATGGCAACCGTAGGGAAATTTTTGCTTCCATTGCCGCCATTGGAATCATTTGAAGTTGGTCCAACAAGTACTTTAACATACCCTTGAAGGTCATCTTCAACAGTATTGCTTAATATAATGCTGCCTAATTCGTTTTCAATCGCATAACAAGAACCAGAAGAACTGTCGAAGAAAATTCCCAAGCAAGCACAGTTCCCCGTGCATAAATCTTGACATGCTGAATAGTTTACACCGTATATTTCAGGCCGAGAGAAAATAAGAGAAAAATACTCCATGCCGGAGCCAAGTTTCATATATGAAATACCTGAAGAATTTGACTTTATAACAGTGACATTCTTGGTCGGATCACATGCAGTGGGCAGAGAATAAGAACTATTATTTGGCAAACAGCCACCAATATTTCGTGAAGCTGAGTGAAAACCAGAGGGACATGAACATGCGGGGGAATTCGAGGTTGAATCAGCGGTGCACAATCCCATTTTGCCACAACTGGTTGGAATTTGACAACCATCAATGGGGCTAACAAATTCCTGAACCCATCTGCCACTAGAAAAACTACTTACGGAAAACTGACCTGAAATGCCCAACTTAGCAATCCGAAAGCTGGTCGTCGACAAGTTAACCCGGAATACAACAACCGATCCATTTCGACCGAAGAGATCGAGTCCTGTTTCGTTGATTTCCATGTACTCGACATCAGAGTTCGAGTTCATATAAGCCTTAGTATCCATAGACAGTCTCCAATATGTCTGTTGATGCCATTGCAGTATTGCATCAGAACCAGTAACCAGGAATCTGTAATCTCCTGTCGACAAGTTACTTCCCGAGACGGCACTCGACAGATTCGCCCCAACCGAGAGCCGTTGTCCGAACACGATTGTATCCATCGGAGAATGGAAGCTTTCCCAAAGAGAGCCATTGGAGTGATCGAGCAAAACAAGATTTCCCGTATCGGTCAACGTTAAGGCACGAACCGTGGCTTGTAACTGTGGGGTTGACCACTTGAGGTCACCATCTGAATCCGCAACGCTGATTCCTTCCCCGGTAAGATCCATTTCACCGGAGCTGGAGATCGGAGAATCACGATTGGCTGACCAGATGATGGTGTTGGATTCGACATGTATGATGGACAAGTAAAAGCAGGTTTCCTGAGTGTCGGGATTGTAGATGGAAGCCTTGAATGTTCCATTACGGGAGAACAAGAAGGCGCCATTGTTGTCAATGAAACTAAAGTGTGAAGCAGTGAAGTTAGGGTAGATGAATTCAGAAAAAGAAGCTCCGGAGACGGAGAAAGGATAGAAATTAAGGAAAGCGACGATCAAGAAGAAGGAGGATCCCATTAGAGGTGGAGAAAAGAAGATGATAACAATGGCGGGGTATGTGTTTGCGTATGGTTTTTGTTTATTTGTTTTTAATTCTCGGTTGCTGGTGCTCAGCTCAGCGGGCATTGACTAAGGGATGTGTTTCACAACATTAAAAAAAGTAAAACCATTTCATGGGAGATGACAATATTAGAGGTAAACGGATTGTTGGATGAATTGTTGTATAATGTTTACTAAGTTAAATAGATGAGTATAAGCAAAATTTTTATGTTTGTTTAATAAAAGAATGAACATAAAAAAAGGTATGTTCGGTTTGTTAATATTTATGAACAAGCTTGGCTCATTTATAAGCTTCTTCTCCCTTTTTTACATTTTAAATATTGGTGAAAGTATGGAATAACTTAAGCACAATGTGAATTTTAGGGTTCAAACTGTAAAGTTTAAGGAGTTTAAAGACAAGATGTTTAATTTTACCATTTTAGTGAACATATAAATGAACATGTTTGCAGACGTTGAACGAATATCAAGCGAACGTTAAACGAACTTGTTCGCGAATGCTAAAAAAATGAGCACGAACACCTTAAAAAATAAATAAACGAACATAAATACGATGTTAAAAAATTAAATGAACACAAATCCAAACCGAACATAAAAATCTTCGAAAATAAATAAACAAACCTAAACAAAATCTTATTCGTCCAAACTCGATTTATTCGCACCCTTGGTAACATAAGCCGGCGGCGACGTAAGATACATGAAACATTTGGTGGCGGTCAGAACCAGAGAAACTGTTTATGTCAATAGTCTGTTCCACGTTAGGTTATATACAGCAGGGGTAAATCATACAATTTATATACATAAGATAAATAATTATAAGATTTTCAACAATGGGACCGATATTAAAATCCACCTGTTGCATTTATATTCCATCACCGTCCCCATTGATTACATTTTTATTCCCTGTATTCCTTTGATTTTCCTTTAACCACATTATTATCTGATAGCCTACCTCATTTTCTGTTTATTTATTAAAAAATTATCGATGTTTGCAGGACCTGAGTCAGGATCAAAATATTTAAAAGGGCTAAATGATTAAATTTAAAAATATAAAGGTTTATTAAACATTTAAATTCGAGATTCAATATTAAATGGCAATACTTAATTTATGTAATATTTAAATTTTATAAACACTTAAATTATTATTAGACAAAAAACATTTAAAAAATAATATTTAACATGAATTCAAAAAATTTAAAACAGCAAACTTAATTTTTTTAAAAAAATATAAGGCTTAAAATAGAATTTTCAAATTGTTATAGAGGGTAAGGGCCCTTAGGCCACCATTATGCTCCGTGTCTAAATGTTTTTGTAGGGTGGCCTCGACACCTATAGTTCTACAAGTCTCATAATTCATCAAACTTTGTCACCACGGCAACTCTACAAGAATTAAACCGTAAAACTTTGGAAATGGAAACACAAAACTAACCTTTAAATATCACGAAATATTCGGGATCTTTTTATTACGGCTTAAATATGTATTTGGTACTTAAATTATACCCTTTTTAAGTTGGTATTTAAATAATTTTTGCTCCCAAGCCGATATCTGAACTAGACACTTTTTTTTAAGTTGATACCTAATGAAATTTTGCTCTCGTTTTGGTACCCAAAACTTTAATTACATTCACTATTTTAATACCTTTATTAACATATTTAGTCTCAAAACTTATATATTCTATTAGTTTAGTCCTAATTGAAATAGTTCAATAAATTTAACCATTTGTATTTGAAAAGCACAGTCAATTTTGTCATTTTTTGCTATACTTTTAGATTAAACAAGCCTAACGGATCAAAACAACAATGAGATAATTGCATTCTACCATAAAATAACATCAAGTACCGTTAAAATTTTTATGCTAGGAAAGTGATATAACCTTTATAGGAGAAAAAACAAACAATTTAAGAGTAGAACAAAGAGTAAATTGATAAGATTTTTAAATATAAAGAGTTAAATTTATTGAATTATTTTAAATTATGACCAAATTGAAACAATGTATAAGTTTTGGTATCAACTTGGGAGAAGGTGCCTAGTTCAAATACCAACTTAGAAGTAAAAATTCTTTAAGCACCAACTTGGGAGAAGATATTTAGTTCATGTACTAATTTGGGAGCAAAATTTCTTTAAGTATCAATTTGGGAGAAGGTGTATAGTTCAAGTACCAAATGTATATTTAAGCCTTTTATTACATTTGTACAATTATCTAATAATATAAAATTACATTATAAATAGATGTAGTGATGAGATATTTACGTAGATTTCTAGTTATATTTATTTTTCTTTCCCTTTATCATCATAATCATCAATTAAAATCTATTAAAAAATCAATTAAAAGTATGGACCTGCTATAATATTTTACTAGACCTTGCATGATTCAAAATTTTAATTAATTAATTAATTAATTACGGTAAAATTTCCAGTAGTGATTTGTTTAGGGGTTCATCTTCTCCTAGTGGGATGGAATAGTTCGAATAATAATAATAAATCAAATTTTGAGCAGAAAAAAAATCATTATTTTAAGAAAAATTTTACAACGCTCGATGAGCATCGATAAGCACCACTAACGACGAGCACAAATAAGCACTATTAATTTAATTTATAAATATTTAAAATCTAAAAGACTCACCATATAATTATAAATTATTTAAAAATCAAAATGTAAATTAATTAAAATATATTTTTTATTTTCTTTTAAACATAATTAGATCAAAATACCTACCCCTAAATCATAAAACCCTAATTTTTTTCTCCCTGCCCCGCCGCCGGCCACAGAGGTGCAGCGGCGGCGGCTAGCGGCGGATTGAATTTCAAAGAAAAAAAATTTGGGTTTGTGATTTAAGGGTAGGTATTTTGATCTAATTATGTTTAAAAAAATAAGAAAATAAAAGTGTATTTTAATTAATTTACCTTTTGATTTTTAAATAATTTATAAACGTACGTTGATTTCTTTAAATTTTAAATATTTATAAATTAAATTAATAGTGCTCGTCGTTAATGGTGCTCATCAGTGTTCGTCGAGCGTAGCAAACTCATCCATATTTTAAATATCAAGAATATTTTTGTATCAATATTTTTTTATCTTTATAATCAAATTTAAGTAAACATGTTTTACTAACATAAATAGAAATCCGTTTTAATCAGATTCATCCAATTCAAAATAGACCTATTGGATCAAATGAGTTATGAGATTCGTAATATTTTTTTATTTTAATGTATAGATCAAACTGTAACAAACAAGTTGGTTTTATTAAATGTCAACGGAGGATAATAAAGTGTCAACTTAACCAAAAGGGTTTACTTTTCGTTCGCACGTAACAAAGTCAATGTTTAATTTCGGCAAATGTTGCAAGGAAAAGTGCAAATAATAAGAGGACGGTGCCATGCCGTTTATGTCTTAATGCATGGTGAAATATATTTGAATTGTCAACGGCAATTATCAAGCCCTTTTAAATTTTAAATAAATAACGTTGGTTCCTTAAGCGATGTCAGAAATTTAAATTCTAGTGTCGTGAATGAAGAAAATTAAATTATGAGGGCCGCCTCATATGGAACTTCCGCAAACCCGAACCAAATTAGTCTACCAATAAATTAGGTATTCGTCGTTACAAAAATAACAATTTTCACACCAGGAATCGTAGTCGTAGCCAACAAATAGCAACGGTTGGGGTGGTTGATTTGCATTGATGCCAACCTGCCGAATGCCGTCGGCAAAGGCTCAAATATTCAACTCTCCGCCAGCCAACCGCAAGTTGTGTGTGTCCCTTTGATAATATATAAAAGAACAATAATGTAAGACTTTATTTGGTACATTAATGTAAGGTCTCCGGGATTCAGATTCAGAATCCCACCATGACTGGTTATGAGTTGTGACAACTAACCTTAATTAAAGTAGGATCCTCCATCCATCATGCCAATTGTTTTTTTCTTCTATTATTTCTCAAATTGCTAATATTTCACAATATTCTTCTCTTCTCTGAGTGATTTCATTGCCAATCGTTGTTTATATAAGAATGGATGGTCTATGTATTCATGTTTTGTTATGTCTTTCAAATATTTCATATTTATACAATGATTCATATTTTAATGATTTGTGTATTTATATATTCGTATTGTGTTTATGTTATTTTTTCATGTCATGCATGAGTTTCACGCTCAAGATAAAATGGCAGCCATAGCTAAAGTACCTACTTTTGGGAGTCGCCTGTTTCAGGATCCACCAGGTCAGGAAGTCGACTTGATCATAAGAAATTATGCTGCTAGGGTAACACGACCAAGACTGATGCAGGTTTAAGCTGCTGTCCTCCCCCCCTTTTAGAGTACAATAGTAAAAATAAATCCGAATATTTATCATAATTATTAGCCTAATGAATATATATAACAAAAATAAAATAATTATAATTTTGAAAATGATACCAATTGTAAATTATATAATTCAAGTTAAAATCGAGTAAAATGTGATCCAAAATCGAATTGGATTGAAATTAAATTTAAAACATGCAAAATGGGATCAAACCGAGCAATGCAAAAGTTGGATCTAAACCAACTCATTACAATCCCTAAACAGGGCCATACTTTAATGACCATTTACGCATCCAAAGCTCGGTCAAACCAGCAATATTATATATGTACGGGTTAGGGTACGTTGATATATCGTAAAATTTAAGAGTTTTATACGTTTTTTAAATCGTTTGATTAGTGAAAATTGATGGTTGAGATCATTAGTGACTTTAGATACTTGTAGCCAGACGTAGTCTTGAAAAAAGAGGATCCCAAATTCGATGGGATCGACATTCAAGCCCGAAAAGTCGATTGATTTCGAAGTTTTCTCAAGTGCCGACATAAAAAGGAAATAAAGTATAAACCCTCCGTACAGTCAACTTAAGAACACAAAGAAATTAAAGCAAGGAACCATTTATCAAATCCAAGGAAACCCTCTAATTTTAGACAGTAACTGAAACTTGAAGTCTTCCACACAGACGAATTGACATCAATTTTTTTTATATATATAGAGTGGAGGAATTATATTATACTAGTGTAAAATTTAGATAATTTTTCATGTTTTTATAAATTTTATTATGATTGATATTTTAAACAATTTAACGGTTAAATTTAATGTTTATTCACAAAGATTGTGATATAAAATTTTAAGTAAATTTAAAATGTTTAACTATTTATTTTATATAAAATTTTGTATCGTTAAATAGATTAATAAATACATTATTTTAGATCAATATGGTAGATATACATGATTGATTTGAAATTTTAAATACAAAAAATACAACTATATTAATAAATTCAACCGTTGAATTGTTAAAATAATTTACAATGATAATTTTACACTAATATAAATGAGGCTTTCGGTTATATATATATATATAATTTGATACAATCATAATAGAGTTTATTTTATTTACAAGTGATTTTAGTTTATTACCAAGTGTTTTGAATTAGTATTTAAATAAATAATAAAAAATAGAATAATAATTATTATTTAAAGCCATTAGTGGAGAAAAACACTTCACTATCATCCCATCAAGTAATATTTCTATATATAATTAATGGGTAAAAATTTGATACACAGATTGTGTAAAATTAATTTTACACAAGCATGTGTATTTACACTATAAAAACTCAAATCCTAAATTTCTAACTTAACCCTAAAAAACTAAACCCTAAACCTTATACCCTAAATTCTAAACACTAACCTTAAATTCTAAACCCTACAAATTAAACCCTTAAATTCTAAACCCTACAAACTAAACCCTTAAATTAAAACTCTAACCCTTAAAACTAAAAGACACGTGTAAACTAAAGTTTATACGGCATGTGTGTCAAAGTTTTTCCATAATTAATATAATTAAAGTGTGTATTGAATAAGCTATTGGTTATTGATCATATTATAAGTGGGTTTTAACCTCTTCCTTAAATAAAATTTATAACTTTTATTTCCTTAAAACCTAGGATAATATTAAAGTATCGTGTTTTACTTAAACAAGTCCTTATAATTTATTTGTAGTTAAACAAGTCTCTATTCTATTACTTTTACCCGTACAAACCCCTAATTGTTTTTATAATTTTACTTTCACACATGATATTTTGATTGGTTACAGAGATTTAATCATAATTTTTAACTAAAAATCTAAATATATGATTAGAAACTCTTTTAATCTAAATATGACTTGTAAAAACAATGAAGGACCTTTATGAGTAAAAGTCATAGAATAAGGACTTATTTAACTACAAATAAATTATAAGGGCTTGTCTAATAAGGCGTGTCAGTTTAAAGGGTTTTTTAATATGTTATCCACTTAATAATGAATTGATTACATATAATTACGAAAGAAGGAATCAAGTTGGCCCAAGTCATGGCTTCAACGCCTAATAATAAAGTAATAAAATTAATGTGTGGGGTTCACATAATTATATGCTTGAATAAGACATCGTCTTTTTCTTCTCTCCAAATGCTAACTGATTGAAAAGTAAATTCCTAAAAGATACTGTTAAGATTTGAAATATATATTTTTATACTAAGAAATCAGAGAGGAAAAAAATAGTTGTAGTTCAAAAAAAAAAAAGTAATCGTATCTATTGATACGATTTGTTTTGTTCATAAGCGGGGACAACTGTAAAATTTTATGTTAGAGGACGAACCGCTAAAATTTTAGAGTGGTGAATTTATAAAATTTTAAGGGGCAAAAATAGATTTTCAATAGGAAATACATAAAAATTTCTAAATCATATAGGAGCAATTTATATGTGTTAGTATACATAAAAAGTGTATATCATAAGTGTATTTTCATTTTGAGTGTCTATTCGAAACGTGAATGTACATATGTTGTTTGTCCAAATTGCATGTGATATATGTATGTGTTATTAGTATTATGTGTGTTTACTTTTTTTTATGAGAGTGTATATATGTGTATTTGTTAATATGTTGTATGTATAATTGCACATACATGTATAGTAACATTCGAATGTATATGTGTTCGCTAGGATTACTATGATATTGGCTGTTAATTAATTAAAAAATGTATAATAAAAGTAAAAATAAAATGTATAAATAGAAATGCATAAATATAATTCAAGCCCAAGTAATTATAAAAAGTTCAAGTCCATACATATTAAAAAATCCAAAAAAATATAAATACATATTTTTGGCCCATATCCAATATAAACAAAAAACCCTAAAGATCTAACTATTTATCATCCTTTTTTGCAGCCACCTAAATCTGGCCGTTGGATCAGATTTAATCCAACGGTTCAGATGGCACCGGAGCTGATGCGTCATCCTCCACGCTCCGACGCGCTGCCCTCTATGCGCGCGTGAAGCCCACGTGCGGTCGCGTTATCACCCACGCGCTGCTGCCGATTTGTCCCCCAGCCACGTGGCTTCGTCGCCGGTAATCTTGGATTTTTCACCGGCTCCCAACCACCAGCATGAGCAAAAACAATAATAAATTTTCAGGGTTAGCAGAACCTAATATTAGGTATAATCATCCACAGTTGTTTCATTAAAGTTTGCTTAGAAGAATGAACAAAGACTGGGGGGATAAAAGGATGTAATCGGTTTGTAATCGAAAAAAATTCAGATGGAAGAAAGGAAAAATACGTTCTGATTTCCTATTTATTTTTCTTTGCTTTTTTTCGAATATAATCACAGCATACAACAAAAAGAAGATCCATAGTGCATATACAGTTCATTGTTATCATTTTAATCTTGTGAGTTCGAATACATATATATATACAAAAAAGAAGAAGGAATAAGAACAGAAAGGGGAAGAGTTTACCTCTCGGTGGTGACGCTTCTCGGAGAATGGAGGCTTTGTCGGTGAATCCCAACGGTGAGAAGCAAGGCCGCAATGAGGGGAGTTATTTACTCTGAGGTCGCGTCGATCCAACGATTTCCGGCGAAGATCTGACGCGAGGAAACTGAAGGGGCATCAGCCTGTTTTGGGTGAACGACTCATCTTTTGGGAAATCAACGCCGTTAGAAGGGAAGAGGGGGCCATGGGACATCGACCGGAGGTGATGACGCGCCCAACGGAGGCCGATTGAGGGCCAAACGACGGCCAAACTCTTTCGTCATAGCTCGCGGCGAAGTAGGGAAAATGAAGAGGGGAAATTGAAATTAGGTTATAATAACCTTTTTATCGAAACTGGCATAACCGGTTTCGTGACCGGCTGAGCTGGTTGACCCGTCTGGTAACCCGCTCCAGAATCCGACCTGGTCTGCCCTAACAGTCCAGTCCCACAATTTGGAGCCCAATTTGTTTGGGCTTGGTAAACTCTTTACCCCATTTATTTAATTTCATCCCATTTTCCTTTTAAGTATAATATGTTCTATTTATCTATTTATTATTTATTTTTTTTATTTTTTGATAGTATTTGTCATTAAATCTTGTATGGTACACGTATTTTATATGTGTGACATAGTATTTAGGTGGTACGCAAAGATTTAATTCGTAATTTATAGTATACTATACATGTATTTTCATTTAAATAGGTGACCCCTCTAATATTAATCTCTTATAAAATCAATGGTATAAATATTTCAATGATTGCATATATAAAATATTTATAATATATGACGTAGAACTTGTTAACATAACGTAGGATATATGCATGTAATATTTTTAAAATGCATTATACATTTTTTTACATATGATATATGTATTATAATAAAAAATTCCTTTATACCGTGTATTTTCTATAAAATTCTTAAATATACATTTTTTTAAAAGTAAAATATTAATATTATCACAAACAAAGTTTTTCTCTTTAAATGCTAGTTTTATGGAATAAACAATTATAATGTATTTATTTCCTTTCTTTAAAAAATTCATAATTTTTGAAAGTGTATAACATATACAACTTTTTTTTCTTTTAATAATAATAATAATAAAGAAAAAAATAAAAATAAAAGGAGAGAGGTAATAATGTTTATAATTTTAAGGTTTATAGTACAATCTCAAATTATAGTTATATTTTGATATTAAATGCATGGAAATGTTTATGAGCCCTAAACTTTTAAATTTGGTTGTAATAGTTTGGGCTTTTAACTTTGGGCCTAATTTTAATAGTTTCAAGCTTTTGGGTTTAGATTGGGAATAACCAAACTAATTTGAACAAATCGTGTGCCCGTATTATAGGGACATGATCCTAAAATTTATCAAATTAGTCTTAGTCTTTTTAAGACTTTAATTAGATTAGTGTTCGGATTAATTTATTGAATTTAAATTTATCCTAGACTTATTGGGGTAAATGTTAAATTCATTAAATTAATTAAAAAATTCTTAATTACCTTAAGGGAAAATTTGATTTTAAGCCTAACTTAGCATCAAATTGCAATTTAGCCTCCATAAATTGAGCTTCTTAATTCTTTTAGAGGTTAAATATATAATTGAACTATTTTCTAAATTGAGCCTTCTTTTTTGTGTGTTTTCATTTATGCCCTTGCTTGTCATACATTAATCACATTCATGTAATCTTATATCTTAATAACATCGTTAATCAATTTAAGTCATAAAAAAGGAGGTATTTATTAATTCTAATATTTGTGTTATAACAGTCCGAGCTTAAAGGATGTTAACCAAATGTTCGAATTAATTTTTTCCATCCCGAGGTAAACAGACTAAAAATTAACAATGCCATTACATAAAGGTTTGCATCATGCATAAAGGTGACGCACGGAGGTCGAATCATAAATTAACACGACAGTCGGGCTTATTCGATGTCGGTTTAATTCATGGTCCGACATATGTCAATCTTATTAATTAAATGTCTAATTAATTTGAGCCTATTAATTCGATAAAGCCATCGTAGTCAAGATTAATTTTCATCTAAAAACTTCGAATTAAACTCAATCTAAATTTCAATAACTTTCATTCTTTTAAGAGCAACAAATTTTCTGGTACCGATTTCCGGGTGTGATTGGGGTGCTAATCATTCCCCACACGTAACCAACTCCCGAACCCTTTCATAACGAATCTCTGGTTTTATGGTGTCCGGCCTACCTTACCCAAGTGGCTGGTGGCGACTCCAAATTTTCATCGTTTTCGAAAATTTAAAGTTTTCAAATGAAATTCTCCCCATTTTCCAAAGGATTTTCATTAACAATTCAGGGGATAATTAGTAGCTGACTTATTTTCTCAACAAACGCCCTTAACTCGTCAAAATTTCTTTTTCTCAAAAAGGGGAAGGAAAACAGGGTCGCTATAGTGTCTGCTTTTATTTGCAACATTGTATGAGATTTTAGTGAATTAGTCCATTTTTTATCTTTTTGATGCATTATATTTGTAATATCTTTCATAGCGATTAATAAAATCCAGATGTCATTGTTAAAAAAAACACCTAAACAACTCAAATAAATCATCATAAACACAAGCATAAAATTACAAATAAACACCATTGTCAACGATAAAGGATAAATCACCATCAACATGAACATAAAATGCATATAACAATGATAATTCGTTGACAAACTGGTATTACCACAATTCAATCGCGGTCTATCTTCAGTGATTACGAATGTCAATTAATATTTAATATGAGGGTTCAAACACAATATGTGCACGGTGTGTGTACCTTATTAAAGGGTTAGGAAAATTGAACATATACTACCTTGTAATTACACCAACATATTTAAAAAAACATGAAGGTCCATAGTAAGGATGGATCAACAATGTAACATAATAAACGTCATCTAGAAATACGAAATCAAATTCAATCGTTAAGAAAAAAACGTATTACATGAATATACAAAATCATTTAGGAGTACTATTTTTATACGAAAAAAAATAACAAAAAAACATAAAGTATAGATCGATTTATCCAAAAAAAACATAAAGTATAGATCAACAACACATTAAAAATAATCAATAAGACTATCCAATTTTATATACTTAACAACTATTCATCTAAAAGAAATTTTATACTTTTTCTAATAGAAAATTTTATATACTCCACTTAACAACACATTATATATATAGGGTAAAGTATACAAATGGTCACTAAACTATTTCAGAAAATACAAATGGTCATTAAACTTTCAAAAGTTATATAATGGACATTAAATTTTAATTATTGTTACAAAATAGCCATTGAGTTGTTAGCTGTCATTAACTAGGTGATGTGACAGTTACAAAAATTTGTATAATATCACATGTAATCTTTAATATTTACAAATTAATCAATTTAGACATCAATAATGAGGATTAAATTAGAACTAAATTGATTAAATGTGTAAATATGGAGGATTAAATGCGTTATTACTCAAATATTCGTAACTGTCACATCACCCAGTTAATGACAGTTACGGCTCAGTGACCATTTTGTAAAAAAACTAAAATTTTATACTTATTATGTAACTTTTAAAATTTTAGTGACCATTTTATATTTTTTGGGACAATTTATTGACCATTTGTGTATTTTACCCTTATATATATTTCCACCTAATTATATTGAACCAAAACTCTGAAGTAACAATATTAAAAAAAGGCTTAAGGGTTTTAGAAGCCTCTGAACTTTCAAAAATACCAATTAAGCCCTTAATGTTTTTTGCACTCAATGTCACCCTCAAACCCCGAAAATTAAGCAATCCGACCCTTTGACAAACGAAATTCGTCATTGACCGACAGTTCCGTTAAAATTGATAAATTGACTCATTTTTATGCCACATCACCCTTTAAAATAAAATAAACATTTTATCCAAAAAAACGACGTGGAAAATGACGATGTTATGGATTAAAATAATATTAAAAAAATAAAACCTTTTAACTAGAAACCCTAACATTATATCCTTCAAAAACTTGAAATTGAGAAAGTAAAATAGTGAAGAGTTTAGGAAAAACTTTTTTTTCTTTCTTCTCTCTTTCATATCGTAAAATACTCTTGGGTTAATTGCAACATTGAAATAGGTGAGTATTCAAATCTCGTTTTTTTCTGTTTAGAATCTATCATCTCTCTCACACATCTCACATCTTGCATCTCTCACCAATCAGAGTATTTAAATCATTTGAAGTTTTTGAGTTGTAAAATTATTTTTTTCTAGTATGATATTTTGTTTGGGAACTAGAGGTGTTTTGAAGATGACAATCTTGTCGTGTTCATCGAATGAAGGAGAAGCTGTGTTTTGTGATTGTGGTCTAAAATGCCGTATGTGGACAACATGGAAAGGAAAAATATTGGAAGAAGGTTCTTTGGTTGTCTAAATTGTAAAAATTCTGACTGTGATTTTTTTAGATGGTATAATGAAGATATGTTTGATAGAGCAAAATTTCTTATCTACGAACTGAAAAAATAAAATGACGAGTTAAAGAAAGTGAGTCGACCTAATGAGGATGTTCAACAAATGAATCTGGAACTAAAGTTGGTGCAGAAGCAATTAGTTCTAGCTGTCGAAAATGCTTTTATATTTAGGAAGAAGAGGAATTTATATTTTGTAGGGACAATATTTGCTTGGACAATATCTGTCGTACTTGTCTTATTGATTATGTCTTAGGTTAGTCTATGGATTATGAGTTGTAATGAATTTGGATTAATGCAAAACCATGCTGTTTGTGAATAAAGATGTTGAATTTGTTGGTAGTTGGTTGTTTTTGTACAAGTTCATATGTATTTTTGTTGGACTCGATATCTTCAACTGAATTGCTTGCCAAGTGTGGAGAATATTGATTTTTGGGTGAAGGTGGTGGCAGCAAAGTATAGAAAAAATTAGAAACAAGATTTAGAGTGGTTCGAGCTTCTAACCAAGCTCTACATCCACTACTTTAGCTTCATACTAAGGATTTCAACCAATTCACTAAGAATTCTCCCCTTTTTCTAGACTAAGGAGGCAACCATTTACAACCTAGACTCATTCACCAAGTCTAGCATCCAAAGCTCACAAACTGAGCTTTGGGAACACTCTCTAACAAGAGAAAACTTAGCAAACTAGAAATCCCTCTAAAAGGTGATTGATTGCACTCTTAAGCTCTCACCCAAATCCTAATACATTTGAGCATACATTGACATTTTAGCTCAACAAGTGTAGTCTATACAAAGAATGGAAAATTAAGCACTAAGACAAATTTCCATCATAAAGTTGTTGACTTGTGGATCATTAGTCTTCCATAGATGCTTGGAGGTTCCTTTTATACTCCCAATTGAGCTTCTAGCCGTTGGAGACCATTGGGATTGAATTAGAGTCTTTGGGGCCTTTATTTCCCGTGATAAATATAGTTCTGAAGCTGTCAGTATCGATACACGGGTAGCCGTATCGATACCGGTTCTTCAAGAACTAGCCGTTATGCTCTTCACAGTTGATGTGCGTATTGGTACGGTCTGCAATTTAAAAGACCGTTGGGAAATAGCTGTTGAGGGGTTTTGGCCATTGGGGTTTTTGCCATTAGGCGTATCAAAACGCTAAGAGGCGTATCGAAATGATCCCTCTCCGTATCGATATAGGCAAGCCCTATATTGGTACGAGTTTTGGCAGTTTCAAATAGACTGTAGCTAAAACCCTAAGGCGTATCGATACGGGGAATATCATATCGGTACAGTTACTTGTAAAACTCAGGTTTGGCTACTTTAAAGACATTTAAATCATTCCAAAACCTTATAAAATCCATCAAACATATTTTCAAGTTGTTTAGGCTTACAATCATTTTTTTGAAATCTTTTCAATTTAGTCCAAAACAAATTTTCAATTATTATATCAAAACAAATATCCTAACAATTTTGTGGTTTGATGAACGGATTAAGGTTTGTGAACAATCTTGATTAAATGTAAAACAATGATGTCTATGAACTATAATGTTGATTTCTTGGATAATTGGTACTTTTATACTAGTCAATATGCATTTTCTTGTCTAGTGTATGGATTAATTTATGAACAGAATTGGTTAAACACAAAAGAAAACATTTACCAACCACGATGTTGATACAAACAAGCTTTACCAAAATACAGTTGCAACAAGCCAAATCTCATATTGGTATACAAGTCAGTTTTCCAAAATATAGTTACAATCATAATGTTAAAGGCAAAAAGCCAGTTTCCCAAAGATATGTTTCTAGGTCTAGCTTAATTTCAAAATAAAGTTTGGGAATTTATAGAACCCTTAAGGTTAAAATTAACAAAAAAACCCTTCTGCAGTTGCAACAAAATAAAAAGTAGTAGCCAAGCATAAAATATTGCATTCATTGGGTCATTCTTATTTGATGATGCTTCCTCTTGGCATCAGAATGTTTTTGTTGAAGCCGCTTAGTAGTGGCAACCTTCTTCCCTTTCTAGCTCAACCCATGACCTTTCCATGTGTGATCAGATTGGGACGTTGAAGCTCCAATCTTCTTTGGGGCAGTAGTAGGGGGTGTAACAACCCTTTCAAAATCCATACCAAACTGTAAAAAAACAAATCAAACATCAACATTAAACTATATGAATAAAGGTAATATCATTATATCTATTGATATTTGGGATTCACACTAAAAATTTGTTCGCCAGTTTTCATATAGGTATACAAACCAATACAGTCATCATTTTTCTTTTCTTGGAAAGTTCACCATGCATAGAGTTGTTAGCTTCATTTCTTTGGTTTTCCATGCTTCGAGTTGTTAGAAGATGGGCATGAGTCTAACTTAAATAACTAAATTTAAAGACAACGCCTATTGTGTCATTGACAGTACAATTTATACAATATGTTAGTATATTACCTTTTGGGAAGAACTTGATATTGTGATAGGCTTCACAACATGTGTTTAGCCTATAGAATCCTATGTTGCAGATGATCTCACATTTTCATTTGTATGTACCTGCATTATTAGTGAAAATCAATAACTAATTAAGCAACATTAATTACAAAATTATATGATAAATGGTGTTTTTACCTGACTTGAGGTAGCATTGGTAGATTTTTGTGGGCAATTTTAAATGTTATGGCCTACTATTTTACATTTAGAACAACTCATTTTAGCCTTACTTTGGTGAACTTCCCAACTTTCATTTTCTTAGGCTCATCCTTAGCTTTTGTTTTTTTTCTTAGGTCTTCCTGGTTGGATTTTGACTTTAGGTGGTAGAATTAGAGCAAGACCTTTGGGCCAGAATTTTTTCCCTCTCACAAATTGAAAAATATGTTTGTAACTTGTCGTGTATTTGTCCTCATTGTACCATTCTGAAACATAGTCTTCAGGTGATTTGTTATAATCGAACAATGCATAAATAACATGACAGCAAGGACTGAGTTTCCATTCCTTGCAAGTGCAAGTCAATTTCTTCACATCAACAGTATGTTGGTTATCTAGATGAATTACCTCAAACCCCCATCACCATTCCATACAAGCCTATATTGAGTTGAAGTACTCATATTCCGTTTTAGCTTTTCAAAAGCTCTAGGTGAGATGTTGGTTTTCCAGTTTCTGCCTAATTCCTTTTAACAATCATCCTAGTCATTACCATAATTCTAATTTGCTCAAGCATGCTGATGATTGGCTTGGCTCTTACTTCAACAATCCACCTATTAAAGGCTTCTGCCATGTTGTTGTCCACCACATCACATTTGGATGTTCCCTTAAAATATGCCTTAGACCAATGTTGAACAATGGGTCTCTAACAAGTCATTTTATGGTTTAGGCCCAAAGCTTTTAAACCTCGTATTTTTAAGTCAAAGTCTTCAACAAATATTGATCTAACACAATTCCTAGATTGAATTTTTCTGTTCATCCCTTTCCATTTTTATACTAGATTGCATATATGTGTTTTGCACACATCATATGGTCCAAATAACTCTCTTAGGATTGGTATAAGACCCTGCAACCAATGACAAAATAGTATACGAAAACTTTTTGCATATAAATTTAAAAACCTACAATCAATATGAAAACAATCTATGGCCCTGCAACTTATAGACAAATTTGAAAACAGTAAGCAACTTATAAATAAAAGATCAGCACATATAAGCATAACAAACAATCAATATATAAGCATTTAAATAAACCTTCAATAAAAACAGTAAAAAAAAACCTTTTACATGTCAGACACCAGTTTCATTCATTCTCCATTAGGATGATATAAATTAACCATGAGTTTTTGTAGGAGCCATCTCCAAGATTCTTTTCCTTCCCATTCGACAATTGCCCATGCAACTGGAAACATCTGATTGTCTGTGTCGCTTCCAACAGCCACAAGAAGTACTCCATTTGTAATAGTTTTCAAAAGCACCCACCAACTCCAATGAACGGCCTAGAACCTTCTCTTTATCCATGCTTTACTGCATCCAAACAAATATACATTTTATGAAATGTTGCAATTCCAGCATTGTCTCTATCCAGTAGAATTGTCACAGTACTTCCATGTTGAGGGGATCAATCGATGTGTAGTTGGCCAAAAGGGGGTGAATTGGCTTTTTGAAATTAGAAAGAGCAAATTGAAAAGATAAAAATTAAAGACAAGGCGATTTGTATTGGTTCAAGCTTCGAACAAGCTCTACATCCACTACCTTAGCTCCGACTAAAGATTTTGAACCAATATCCACTAGATATTATTCCCCTTTTCTAGGCTTAGGAGGAAACCTTTACAAATCGGTTAATCTTTCTATCCAAAGATTAACCAAGACTCTCTTTTTACAAAGAAGAAATGGCAAACTTAAAAGTATCTCTCACAAGATTGATTTGTTGCCCAAATTACAAAAAAACTCTCCCCAAACTTGAAAGAAATGTATACAATGAAAATTACAACAAGTGGGGTACAAGAATTTGACTCTTTAAGCTCAAGGGTTTGAATATATGCTTGGATGTTGCAAATAAGTTCAATTGTTGTTGCTGAGGCTTGCTTTTATACGTTCTCATTGATTTCTATCTGTTTGGGTGGTTGCCATCATAAATATAGTCGTTGGGCTGTATTTTTCCTGTAATAAATGCTCAACTATAACCAATCGTATCGATACGCAGGAGGCCTTATCAGTACGGACCTAAAAAATAGAAAGAGTCTTTGTAAAAGTAAAACAAAGGGCGTATCGATACACGGAAAGCGCATCGGTATGATCTTAGTGAAAAATAAGGGGTGTATCGAAACGAGCAAGGCCGTATCGAAACGGGCAAGGCTGTATCAATACAATTTTGCTCACTTGGGCTACTGTCTGAACCTGTATCGGTACACCTTGAAGGTGTATCGATACGGGTTAACTGATTTTCAAAATCGCATGTTCCCAATAACTGACAAGACAACGTTCAAATCATAAATGAAAATATTTGAAAAATCTCAACCACCGTATCGATACGCAAGTAGCCGTATCGGTACGTTGTTCTTAAATCTTAAACCCAGTATGAAGGCCGTATCGAAATGGATGGCACCGTATCGAAATGCCTGAGTAAAAACCTTAGCTCATATGAAGGTCGCATCGATACAGAAAGAACCGTATCGAAACACTTTCTTATAGTGGCCTTTTATGTTAAGCCCATATCGAAACGCTCGAGGGAGTATCGATACGTTTGGGCATAAAATTTGAGTTTGGCTTTAAAAACACTTAGAAAAATTTATGGGGTTTAAGTTTTTGACTTTAAATGATTTTGTACTTGAAAAATCCTTGTCAATTGTGAGTCTTTGAGATACTTAAAAAATTATTTTCTTTTACAAATAGGTTTTTAAACAATTTGTTATATCAAAATCAAACTTTGGTTTTACAATCTCCCTCTTTTTGATATAAAAAATGAAGTTAAATTTTTAAGTCTTTTTGGAAAAAAACTCCCACTTACTTTAAAATAGGTTTTAAAAGCGTTTTTGAAAATTTAAGCTCTTTCTTCTCCCTTTTTTTGTTCGATCAAAATCAATGATAATAAAGGATAGAAACAAGAAATATAAAAATGAAGCACAACTCAAAGCATAATCAAAGCAACATAATTATCATTTAAAGTGCAAAGCAACATAATCCAAATCCAACTTAAAACTAAAAAAACAAACTAAAATCAAAACATAGGTCCATAGAGTAAATAACATAGGTGCATAAAAATAAAAAGCCTAATATGACATGTATGCAATGCAATGTATGTCTATGGAGCATCCTCATCATCCTCGTCCTCTTGATCTTCATCTTCGTCATGGGTTTGAGTAGCCTGTGATTGTTTCTATTCCCTATGGAAATCTGTGAGAGATATGTCCATCGAACCTTGTTGACTTTTTATTTCTTGAACTCGGCCATCTAAGGAAGTGAATCGAGTATCAATGGCCGCTAACCCTTCATTCATGGTTGTCTTCAATGAGGTCATAGAGGTTTTCAATGTAGTGAATTGCTCATTGAGATAAGCCACGAGAGCATCTATAGCTGGTGGAGCTACCGGAGCTTGAGGGGCAGCTTGTGGAGGAGCTTTCGGTACTTCAAGGATTGCATCATGTGGAAGCTCTGCGAGACGTAGCCACTTACCATTGAAATAGTGAAACTTTCACAAATAAGAAAATGCTCATCAATGGGATCAGTAAGAGACTCGAGAAAGTCTTGCGAGCAATCGATCTCCAATTGAGTAATCAAGTAACTCAATGTTGTCCCATAAGTGAATGATGAAACTAGAAAGGTGTGGCGATGTTGGATGAGATAAAACTAGCTTCACGAATATAATTCGAGCAAGATTGGGATGCTTCTCTTCACGAAAACATTTAATCCAAAAGTCGTTCACTTGTCGGATAGTGGAAAACTTTCCACCGGATGGCCGAAACCACCAAGTGATCATTAAGTGTAAGATGCGATCGTGAGCATCAAGAACAATGACAGAACCGCCAAGAACATGTCCCATGGAGTCCTCATCGTCTATTCCCTTGTCTTCTATCCCAAAACATTGAATAGGGTTTGAACATCAATGAGAAATTTCTTCCCCATTAAGAATGACTGAATAGCAATGACCTTAGAACAGTATTTGTTAGGGATACACCGGACATTAGCAAAGAAAATCAAAACAAGGTTACAGTATAAAATCCTGGGGATAGTAAAAAATTGAATGAAATTCCAACATCTCAAAAGATGAAGATATTTAAACTTGAAATGTTCAGAGTTTAAAAATGGAATAGATGTTACTCTTTCAGGGTGAATTTTGTAGTTCTGATATTACTTGAAGTGATTTAAAGCTGCCGCGGTCGAAAAGTTTTTTTGATAGATAACGCTAAGGTTGAGACGAGCCGAATTGTCTTCGTTTAAAGACTCGCCAACATCGATTGTTCTAGCTCTCTTTCTTGGTGCCATAAATAATCTGATAAAATGTATGCATAAATCATCATTTTTGATCCAATATTCAATCCACTAATTCAAGGTATTGTTTTAAAAAAATCTATAGTTTAAAAACATATGCAAGTATAAAATGTAATTTTGGTAAAAAGAATTTTGAAAAATAGTTTAGAAAAATATACGATATAATTTTATATTCGAATGAAAATTTTCAGATTTATGATTTTTTTACAGAAACTTGAAAAACTATAGTATGTATATGTATAAAACACAAAAACTATGTATATGTATAAAACACAAAAACTAAGTAAAAACAATATAGAAATCAAAACAAAATTAAAAAGAAAAAGAAAAGAGTTTTATACCTTGAAGTTGGGATTATGGATGAATGAGTGGATAATGGTGCACCAAATTGATGAGAGAGCAAATATTTGTTTTGAAGAGTAAAACTCCTCAAAGAATTTGAAGTGATGTGTGAGAAATCAAGAGGATTTGATGGGTTTTTATATATGAGAAATTAGGGTTTTGGGGAGAAAATGTGTTTGAATTTAATGTAAAGTTAAAACCCCATTTAAAGACTTATTTAAGAATTTGCGTCCACGCGTACCGATACACCATGTGGCATATCGATACAGGTGTAATGAAATACCAGTACCGTTTCGATACGAACTCAACTGTATCGAAACATGTTCTTGAACTCGTATCGATACGGTCGTACCCGTATCGATACACTTGTTGAAAAATGCAATATGGGTTAAGACAAGAATGATGTATCGAAACACCTTTACCCATTTCGATACGGAAAACCCAGAAAATGTATTTCGGGCCACAAGTTGATCAAAAGTTCAGTTTTATTCGAACCGAAAAGCATGCAGATAATATGTAAACAACATGTATGGTCTAACATGGGTACATACTCCCCCTAGTAACAAGTATAGATGCATCAAGAAGCAAAATCACACATGCGTATTAATCAATTAAATTCAAGCAAATTGTTTACCTTAAATGGCTCTAAAGGGTCAAGAGAGGCTGGTTAAACCTAACTCTCTCCTATGAGTCCAAAATCGCTCTTTATCTAAAGGTTTAGTAAATATATCCGCTAATTGGTGTAAGGTGTCAACATACTCTAGAACTACATCATTTTTTGATATATGATCTCTAATGAAATGATGTCTAATTTCTATGTGTTTGGTTCTAAAATGTTGGACGAGATTCTTAGTGAGACAAATGGCACTAATGTTGTCACACTTAAGGGGTATGGTACCTACATCGACTCCATAATCTAAGAGTTGTTGCTTTATCCAAAGGACTTGAGAACAACAACTCTCAGCCGATATATACCCCGTTTCGGTGGTAGATAAAACTACACTATTTTGTTTCTTAGAGAACCAGGATATGAGCATACTACCTAAAAATTAGCAAGTTCCGGAGGTACTCTTTCTATCTATCTTACATCCCTCAAAATCCGAATTCGAGAAAACATGAAGATCAAAATAGGAATCTCTAGGGTACCAAAGACCTAAACTAGGTATATCTCTAAGGTATCTAAAGATTCTCTTAATGACTATAAGGTGATATTCTCTAGGGCTAGCTGGAAACCTAGCACACAAGAAAACACTAAACATAATATCGGGTCTACTTTTGGTAAGGTAAAACAAGGAGCCAATCATGGAACGATAAAGCTTAGAATCGACACACTTACCTCCTTTATCTTTCTCAAGCTTTATGGATGAGCTCATTGGTGTGGCTTGAGGCTTCACATTCTCCAAGCCAAACTTCTTGAGCATGTCTTTTATATACTTTGCTTGATTGATAAAGGTGTCATACTTCATTTGCTTGATTTGGAGCCCCAAGAAAAATGAAAGCTCCCCCATCATGCTCATCTCAAATTCACCTTACATTAGCTTAGAAAACTCTTGGCAAAACATTTCATTAGTAGAACCAAAAATAATATCATCTACATAAATTTGAACTACTAAGATGTCTTTTTCATATCTTTTAATGAAAAGTGTAGTGTCCAGCTTGCATTTTTCAATCAAAAAGTTTGAAAGCCTTTCATACCAAGCTCTAGGAGCTTGTTTCAAACCATATAAAGCTTTAGTGAGTTTGAAAACATGATTTGGAAATTTTGGATCCTCAAAACCCGGTGGTTGTTCTACATAAACTTCTTCATTTATAAAACCATTTAGAAAAGCACTTTTGACATCCATTTGAAAAGGCTTGAACTCATGAAAGCATGCAAATGCAAGAAGCATCCTAATTGTTTCTATTCTAGCTACATGTGCGTATGTTTCATCGAAATCAATTCCTTCTTCTTGAGTGTAACCTTGAGCAACAAGTCTATCCTTATTTCTCACTATGTTACCACTCTCATCTAGCTTGTTTTTAAAAACCCATTTAGTTCCTATAGTATATTTATTACTAGGCCTATCAAATAATGTTCATACTTTACTCCTCTCAAATTAATTAAGTTCTTCTTGCATAGACAATATCCAAAAATTATCTTTTAATGTTTCTTTGATATTTTTAGGCTCAATGCATGAAATGAATACAACATTATTATTTAATCTAAAAGAGGATCTAGTAGTTACCCTATTGGATGGATCACCCAAGATTTCACCACCTTTGACATAGTTGAGTTCCCTTGGGTAGCTCATTTCCTTTTCCTCAAGATTCATGTCCTTCAAGGCTTATATGGGAGGATCTTGTACTTCTTCTTCTTTAGTTGGAACCTCATCCACCTTTGATGATTATCCATCATCATTGGCTTCAATGATCCCTACATCATCATTATCACAAAAACTATTCCTTATAAGGAGGTTATCATCGAAAACCACATGTATAGACTCTTCTACAACTAAGGTTCTTTTGTTAAAAACTCGATAGGCTTTAGAATTTAAAGAGTAACCTAAGAAAATAGCTTTATCACTTTTTGCATCAAATTTACCTAAATGATCTTTTCCATTATTTAAAACAAAACACTTGCATCCAAAAGGATGAAAATAGCTAATGTTAGGCTTTTTTTATTTTAAAATCTCATAAAGAGTTTTCTTTAAAATTAGCCTAATCATTGCTCGGTTAATAATGTAACAAGTGGTGTTTGTGGCTTTCGCTTAAAATACTTAGGTAAATTGTTTTCACAAAGCATGGTTCTAGCCATCTCATATAAAGTACGATTTTCCTCTCAACTATCCCATTTTGTTGAGGAGTGCGAGGTGCGGAAAAATTATGGCTAATACCATTAGAGTTACAAAAATCCTCAAAACCAAGATTTTGAAATTTTGTTCCATGGTCACTTCTAATATGTGAAATGTTTTGACCAAGGTCATTGTCACACCCTAAAAACCGGTCTAGTCGGGGTTAAGTTTCGGTGATCGAATATTTTGTACCGGTTAAATAATTAGCTCGATCATGTACCTAATTTAGAGCAATAAAGTTTATTCGGGCTAACCGTATCGGTTTATTATTATTATATTTATTAGTAAAAAGAATATGTCGTGCGTGGGGGAACCCACGATATTTCCTTCAATTAAAGGAAATTACCGTGTATCACCCCACATAAGGGATGATTCGGCACAAAGGGAGGGAAGCAAGGTGGAGGTGGCCACCACGTGGCTCAAGCCAAAGAGCCGTGCCTTTAAAGCATGCCACATCTCCCATATACGTTGAGATTGAATAGAAATTTAGGGGCCGACCAATGTGGGTATAAAATGGGGGAGATGATGCGCAAGGAAGACAGAGAGAAAATAAGGAAGAAACAAACAATTCGATCCAGTGATAGGTTGGTAAGCCTGAGTTTTTCGGTTCGATAAATTTGAGACCTGCTATTGATTGGTTCAAGGGGTTGATATAGAACAACCGTCATCTTTTCCAAAAGCCAATAATAAAGGCGTCGTTATCTGAAAGTCTTAAAAGCATCGGGTTGTCGAGGTTAGTGTAGTTGTGTCAAGAGATAGGCTCAGTGCCCCCTGTTGCATTATTATATGATCCTGATGTGATTGCAGGTATGATGGAGTTATGTTCTGAACTTTTTTATGCATTGATAGATCCTAGCTCCACGCACTCTTTTATTAGTGAACCCTTGATTGAAAAGTAGGCTTTAGAATGTGAACTTGTTGCTTCTGAGATACTTGTCTCAAATCCACTAGGAGATAGTGTGGCTATTCGAATAATCCGTAGAGCTTGTCCCCTAAGGATCCAAGGGATCCCATTTTCGGCCAACTTGATGGCTTTACCCTTCCATGAGTTCGATCTCATTCTAGGCCTCGATTGGCTAGCTGAACATCAAGCGTGGGTGGATTGTTCAAAGAAGAAATTATATCTCCGTGGACTCGGCAAGGAGAGCATAACCTTGATAAAGTCCGAACCTGAGTCTAAAAAGAGTCTCGTGTATGTCATAGAGTCTAAGAAAGATTTGAAAATCGAAGACGTACCCGTGGTGAACAAATTTCTCGATGTGTTTCTCGATGAACTTCTGAGACTCCTTCCCACCCGTAAAGTCGAGTTCAGGATAGAAGTATAACTTGGAACTACTCCAGTCTCCACTGCTCCATATAGAATGGCTCCGGTGGAGTTGAAAGAGTTAAAAACTCAAATTCAAGACCTTCAAGATAAGAGATTCATTTGATCGAGTTCCTCATGTTGCGCGTAATAAGTGCTACGCAAATGTGCAAGTATACACGTCGCAAGTTATAGTATAAAAGATATCGTCTCCACAGGGATTGGTGCCACTTCAAGAATCTAGTCTCTTGCACTGTAAAAAGTAAAAACACAAGTAAAGGATTATAGAAGTTTTAACTAATAACTAATTTAGAAAGCAATTAAGTAAAAGAAAAGATGAATTCGAATGAGAGAGATAGGCTAGGTTATCGTGAGTTGAGGTGTGATAGCCAATTGGATTGTCTTGGTAAAAGAGTGCATGGGCAACTCGGTTGCCGTGGCGACTTTGCACAACGGGTTGCCTTGGCAACTAATTGATGGTTGCTTGGGCGACTAGTTGGGCAACTACTTGGGCGATCGGGCAGCAACTTCAAGGTTCGGCGGAGCGTTCTTCAATGGTTTCTTCTTATCCCTAAGTCAAAACTCTAGCTACTTGTGCATGCCTTGATAATACATCCTGCGTGAATCAAGGGTGAACAACAACCAATCTTGCGCTCCTCTTAGCCGTTGAAATCCTTAACTTATTCCTAAGCCGGATTAATCTTCACCATCATTGGATTGCATAAAGATCATATTCATTCGTTTCTTGAATCTAACTCTCCCGATATTAGATAAATGGATGAAATCACGAGATCCTCTCCCAATTCACTCATAAAACAATAATAAGAATCAAGAATGAATAAACCTTGAAATAGAAAAGTGCAAACTCTTATTACCTAAACAAAAACCAATAGTTTCTCACAATCTCAAAACACAATAACCATAGCCAAGTAAGTTTAGTTCATAGCTAGGTTCCAAAGAAACACAAGATAATTAATCCCTAGCATGAACCCAATCGAACAAAGATGAAGGAAGAGGCTTGTCAAAATCCTCCTTGCCCTTGATGCTTGTCGAAAATTCTCTCCTCTTGCCCTACTTGGACTTGCAAAAATTTCCCTCTTGCTCTCCCCCGAATTGTCGAAATCTCCTTGATATTTATAGGGCTAGGCCAAAGTCCTTCTTTGAGGAGGAGTTTGAGTTGGAATTAAATTATCTTTAAAGAATATAATTCTTTATTATAATTTTATTCCTATTAGAACTTCTCCTATCCTCTTGGAATTTAATTCTTCTTTAATCTCTGCATGGCAATCAAATTCCTTTGGGCTTGGACCTTGCTCCATGTCATCTTGGGCTTGTAAAATCATGAATTTCGACATCCATATTGCTTTTGGTCTTTGTCGACAAATGCCATGGCAACTGCTCTTGCTGTCTCCTCATGCACCGCTCGCAACTAGCTCTCGGCATATCCTTCATGCATTGCCACGCAACTAGCTCGGCATTGCTTTGGCAAGTGATCCTGCACATACATACACAAAAACACACCAAAGCAGCATCTATTTCCACAAAAATCACCAAGTTATGTAATCAAGCTCAACAATTGAAGGAATCATGGATTAATGCATGAATAGCTAACTATGCAACTAATATGAGCCTAAGTCTAACAATAATATGAGTAAAAAGGGTAAGAAAATAGTACTTTTGAACACTTATCACACCCCAAACTCGAACTATTGCTTGTCCTCAAGCAATGCAAACTCATAATTACCTCGCCAAGACTTCAAATTTTCACAAACTTAGCTTTGAACTTGATTTCAATTCTCTCAACCGGGGCACAAAGAATGATTGGCTTTTTATTTTTCGAAAACGATGAATTACTCGGAATCAAACTATAATGCTTGTGAGTGTGTGCGGAGTTGTGTGCAAGTTGATTTTTCGGATTCTATGCAAACAATAGGTTTTCAAATTACTTCATTGGGTTCTTTTTAACATGTTTTAACTAGAGCCAATTTGGGCACCTCTAGTGTTTTATTTTTAGTTTTCTTAAGTTAATTTAATCGACTAGAGCCGTTTTGGGCACCTCTAGTTAACCAAAAAAATTTTAACGCCTCCTAGAGCCAGTTTGGGCACCTCTAGTGAACAATTTTTTTAGCATATGCTAGAGCCAATTTGGGCACCTCTAGCATTCATCCAATTTTTATTCTAATCCCCAATTAGTTAATTATCAACCTAAGTTTACTAGAACTCCTTAAATCAATCAAACCACAACAGTGTTTCATCAAATTTAGCATCATAGTAAAATTCTAAGTTTTTCATGGTTATCCTAGAATAAAAATTCTATCAATTAAGTGCATTGGTAAAGTCATCATTGAATATTCATCAAATCTAAGCAATTCTTGTTCCAATTTAAAGGCATGACAAGCAATTTATGTATCCTAAATGTAATGCTTAAAATTAATGTAACTAAATATGGTAATTACTAATAACAATCCCCCAAACTCGAAAGTGTGAGGCATTGTCCTCAATGCATGCATAAAAATAACGAAAAATAACAATAAAAATAAAAATGCATACGAGGACTTACTCCGAGAGTTCGTCATCGTAGATGATTAGTTTCCTTCTAGTTGGCGTCTTGATTTTCTTGCTTGAACGCAATGGTTGTTTTCTTGTTGCCGGTGGTGGAATCGATCCTCGTACGGGGTTGTCCTCATCATCCTCTTCATCAATGTCAATGGCTTTTCGTTTGGAGGATTCAATTGGTGCGGTCTTTATTGGTTTAATGGAGGACTCGTCCGAATCTGAAAAATCGAAAAATGATTCCGTAGGAGTTGATTCAGAGCATAGGTGCTTTACCTTTGGCTTTTTCGTGGTTGCCGGGCGTTGTCGGGGTTGGTTGCCGTGGCGTCGCCTTCCTTGGTTGCGGTGGCAAGGATATCGGCGGGAAATATTGGGAACGGCACACGGTTGTCCGGGTACCTTTCTAGGATGACTTGGGTGATGGCATTGTTGTGCTCCTTCATGTACCGCATGAACATTAGTTGCCGATCTTCAATTTGCCTTAGGCGGCTTTCCAATGGGTGCAAAAGTGCTTCAATGTGTCCCGAGATTAATGGCGAGAGTGCCTGGCGTTAGGTGCTTGGGCATTAGGGATTGCCGCGGGCGCGCGGGAGTTGCCGTGACAATTGGGGGCCTTGAAGAATCTCCCGGTGCCTCTCCCATTAGCTTCCAGATTAGTGCTTGATTCCAACCAGACCTGGGTAGGGCTTTTTCATTGGTGGACTCACTCGGGACATGCATCTCCTTGCAAAGATTGGAAATTAAGCAAGGGAAGAAAAGATAACCCTTATCTTTTGAGCTGCATACAAAAATCTCATCGCAAATAATTTTTCCAATGTTAATGATGCGATTATGCAAAATAGAATGTATGAGCAAAAGACGTGGTATATCAACGGTAGTATTGTGTGTGGAGGGCATTAAAGAAGTTTTAACAAACTTATTCCATAGTTTTGCCTCGGGTTTTAGCCGAAGGCGATTTACCGTGCCCTTGTATTTACCGTCGTTCCAATGAGTTCCTGGTTGAGTGAGTTCTTGAAGCACCTTGTCGAGTTGTTTGGGATTGATTTGGTCAACGAAGGCTTGATGCTCGTCATTCTCAATGTAAAGTCCGTAAAAGGTGTTGATGCTTTCGGGACTTATAAGTATGGCCTTGTCACGAACAAAAACATAAGGATTATCCGGGTTAGGTGAGTGAGCATAGAATTCTCTTACCCATGAGATGTTACCCGGTTCCGGTTGATGGCAAAAGATTTGCCACTTTTGATGTGCAATCCTTTTGAAGATGAATGGTTCAAGGCCGAAATCTTGAGATCTGGAGTATTCAAAGCCTTGTTCTTCATGAATCTTCCGCTTTCAAACTTGGATTGAAATCTTTCTTGAACCGCCGGTGTAGCAAACTTCTTGTATCTTGGTTCTTTGGAGGAACTTGGATGAACTAGAAGTTTAATCTTGGATGCCATGTATGATCTTGGTTGTGAGTAAAAACAAAGAAAAGAAAAGAAACTAAAAAGTTGCAAGATAGAAAGTAGGAATAGGTTAAGGGTGATGGGTTTTATAGAAAAGATAGGTGGGTGGGATTAGGGAAATCGACAATTGGGTTAGGGTTTGGTAGGAATTTTTTTAGACAAAGGGGTTTTGGTTAGGATGAATTGGAGGCTTTATATAAGCCTTAGATTCAGCCCATTAGTTTCCTTGTTGAAGATGTTTTCCTACTTGGTTTAGAATTCCTTCTTTCTCTTGAACTTCCTTTCCTACAATTCAAAAACAAATCAAATAAGGATTAAAATTAAAGATAAACTAATAAAGAAAATAAATAAAGATGTGTAATAGGATTCTTAGACTTGAATAAAAAAAAATCTATCCTAAAACTATTAATAATCGGCAAAATAATAAAATAATAAAAAATAATAATCGAAAAAAAAAAATGAAAAATAAATAATTAAATAATCGACAAAAACAAAAATAAAAATAAATAAAAATAAAAATATCAAAAGGGAGAGCATGCTCATGCATCTCCTAAATTGACCACTTCCTTGTTACGTTCCACATGGGCACCATTGTAGTGCTTCAATCTTTGTCCATTAACTTTGAATTCATGGTTGTCAGAGATGGACTTGATTATCACCGCACCGGGTGGAGAATGGTTTGACGACTTGAATGGTCCCGACCATCTTGATTTCAACTTTCCCGGGAAAAGTTTTAGCCGAGAATTGAATAGGAGAACTAGTTGCCACTGGCGTGAATTGCCGTGGCAATAGTTTCTTGTCATGCCATCGCTTTGTTTTCTCCTTGTAGATTCGTGCATTGTTATAGGCGAGTGCACGAAATTCTTCTATCTCATTGAGATCCATCAAGCGCTTTTGTCCGGCACTTTCCCAATCCATATTCACGGTCTTGATTGCCCAATACGCCTTGTGCTCGATTTCCACCGGTAGATGACATGTTTTACCATAGACAAGCGGGAAGGGGACATACCTAATGGTGTTTTGAATGCGGTCGATATATGCCCAAAGTCGTCATCTAGTCTTAATGACCAATCCTTCCTTGAGGATTTACAACTTTCTCGAGTATTCCCTTCAACTCCGGTTGGAAATTTCTGCTTGCCCGTTGGTTTGTGGGTGATATGCCGTGGCGATCTTGTGTGATATGCCGAGCGTTGCAACATCTTGGCAATTAGTCTGTTGTCAAAATGCTTGCCCCGTCGCTGATAATTGCTCTCGGCATCCCAAACCGTGTAAATATGTTTTTCTGCAGGAATCGTTGCGTCTTGGAATCGTCGTTGGGAACTGCAGCTGCCTCTACCCATTTAGACACATAGTCGACGGCGAGTAAAGATGTAGAGGTTGCGAATGAAGATGGGAAAGGTCCCATAAAATCGATCCCCATACATCGAACAGTTCCACCTCGATGATGTTCGGAGTGGCATCTCATGTCGCCTAGAGATATTGCCCCTCCTCGCAACAACGATCACATTGCTTGTAAAAGTCTTGGGCATCTTTGTACAATGTTGGCCAATACAAACCGGATTGCAAGACTTTGGCCATGATACGAGTTCCTCCAAAATGTCTTCCATAGGGTGAAGAATGGCATTGCCGAGTACATTCTGTTGCTCTTCTTGAGGACACATCGACGTATAACCTGATCTGCACATTGTTTAAACAAAAGAGGCTCGTCCCAAAAGTAATGCTTAGCATTATGGCGGAACCGCTTCTTCCCTTGGTGAGTAATGCCATACGGAAAAATACCACAAACAAGGAAGTTAACTAAATCTGCGTACGGTATTGCCGGGCATGTCTTTGCCGTAGTGTCTGCTCCCAAAATTGCTGAGGCGTGCTCGTCAAAAGACCGCTGCTGCGCGTCGAGTTGCCGAGGCGTGTGCTTCCATGGTTGCCGAGGCGTCATGGGCTGTCGAGGCGTCAAGGGTTGCCGAGGCGATTAGAATTTGTTCATCCGGGAATGCATCGCATATCTCTAGATCCGCGTCCTCTTCTCTATTGCGTTCCAAACGTGATAAGTGATCGGCCACTTGATTTTCTGTTCCTTTCCTGTCCTTAATTTCAATATCAAATTCTTGTAAAAGTAATATCCAACGAATCAAACGAGGTTTAGCATCCTTTTTAGCAAATAAGTATTTGATTGCCGAATGGTCCGTATGAACAATTACCTTTGTACCAATTAAATAGGATCGGAACTTGTCAAATACGAAAACTACAGCTAGTAACTCTTTCTCCGTTGTTGTGTAATTCACTTGAGCATCGTTAAGAGTTTTACTAGCGTAGTATATCACATGGAAGGTCTTACAATGCGTTGGCCTAGGACTGCTCCTACCGCGAAATCACTTGCATCACACATGAGCTCAAAAGGTAGCGTCAATCTGGTGGAACAACAATGGGTGCGAGGCAAGCTTTTTCTTTAGGGTTTCAAATGCTTGAGTGCAAGAATCATCAAAATCGAAGACTTTATCCTGTTCAAGCAGATTACACAAAGGTTTAGTGATTTTAGAAAAGTTATGAATGAACCTCTGTAAAAACCGCATGTCCGAGAAAACTTGAATTCCTTTAACCGAATTTGGTGGGGTAATCTCTCGATCACGTCCACCTTGGCTTTGTCTACTTCAATTCCCTTGGATGAAATCTTATGGCCGAGCACTATTCCTTCATCTACCATAAAGTGGCATTTCTCCCAATTGAGGACTAAATCCGTTTCTTCGCATCTTGCCAACACCCTCTCTAAATTGCCGAGACAGTAGTCGAAGTCATTACAAAAAACGAAAAATCATCCATGAAGATCTCAAGGAAGTCTTGACCATGTCGAAAAGAGCACCATCATGCATCTTTGGAAGGTTGCGGGGCGTTACATAATCCGAGCGGCATCCTTCGGAAGGCATAAATACCGTATGGGCATGTGAAGGTTGTCTTTTCTTGATCTTACGGTGCTATGGCAATCTGATTGTAACTGAATAACCATCAAGAAAACAAAGTAAAAGGTTTACCCGCAAGACGGTCAAGCATTTGATCAATAAAGGGTAATGGGAAGTGATCTTTCCTAGTGGCTTTGTTTAGCTTTCGATAGTCCATACAAACCCTCCAACCGGTCACACGATCTGGTTTGGATAAGTTCATTATGTTCATTGCTTACCACTATTATACCTCCCTTTTTCGGCACACATTGTACGGACTTACCCACGTACTATCGGAGATAGGGTATATAATGCCGGCGTCAAGCCATTTGATGATTTCTTTCATTACAACCCCTTTCATGGCATGATTCAGTCTCCTCTGGGCCTCAATTGAAGGTTTGTGATCATCTTCCAACAAGATCTTGTGCATGCACACCGCCAAGCTAATTCCCTTCAAGTCGGCAATTGTCCACCCTATTGCCTTTTTATGTAGCTTCAACATGTTGATCAGCTTCTTTTCTGCTCAGGCTGTAACTTAGAGGAAATAATTACGGTAATGTATTATCGATCCCTAAGTATACATATTTTAGTTGATCGGCAATTGTTTCAACTCAAGAATTGGTGGATTTTCGATAGGGTTTTTTCGATCTTACCTTCCTTACAGGTAGTCCAAAGGTTCAAAGTATGTACCTGGTCGATTTACTAGCCAATTTACCTCTTGGGTTGTTCCTCATCGACCGGCTCTTCATACTCCTCGGGTTCCTCTTGATCGGCAATGTAGTTGCCGAGGCAACTAAATTCCTCATCGAGTTAAATTCTGCCGTGGCATGAAGTAGTTGGCATTCTTACGGATCATCGGTATGCCTTAGTGTTTGGAACACATTTAGTTTTACCTGCTGGTCATTCACCCTCATTGTGAGTTCTCCCTTTTCAACGTCGATCAAGGTTCTCCTGTGCGCTAGGAATGGTCTCCCGAGAATGATAGGTGCATGCTCATCTCGCTTCACAATCCAAAACAATAAAGTCGTAGGAAAAATGAATTTATCAACTTTTACCGGTATGTCCTCGATTTTTCCCTCTGGATGCACATAGGATCAATCGGCTAGCTGCAGCATAAGCTGTTGTAGGTCTTGCCTTCCCGATTCTAGTTTCTGAAAAACCGATTTAGGCATCAAGTTTATGCTAGCCCCTAGGTCGCATAGTGCTTTCCCGACATAGTGATTTCCAATAGAACGGTATTGTGAAACTTCCGGGATCCTTCAACTTGGGCGGCATGTGATTGTGCAACATTGCCATGCATCCCTCTGTCGCGGCAATTGTTTCAAACTCTCCTAGCCTTGTTCTCTTGGACACAATGTCTTTAAGAAACTTGGCATAGTTTGGCATTTGTTCAATTGCTTCCACCAATGGCAAGTTGATGTGGACTTGCTTTAGGATATCAAGAAACTTCTTGAATTGGTATTCTTGCTTTTGTCGCTTCAATCTTTGTGGGAATGGTGGTGGAAGTCGGATATCTTCTATCCTTTCATTGGTTTGAAACCTGATTGACGCGGCATTGCCGGGGACATCCGGAGTTGCCGATCGTTATCAAGCTGGGGTTCTTGAGGCATGCTTATCACAAGACGCCGAGGCGTCATCGGTTTGTCGAGCATGTTTATTGCGGTTGCGCGGCAATTCTGGTTCAACATCCGAGACTTTGCCGCTAGGTTCGTCTTGATCTTTTGTGGAGTTTTGTTTGTGGCGGGTTTGAACCTCTCTAAGTTGTTGGCCACTTCGGTGGTGATTGCCTTACATTGCTCATGGCGGTTCCTCTTGCGACTTGATGTCGCTAGGTAAACCTCCTTGTGGTCTAGTGTTGATTTTGAGCAAATTGTCCGACTTGATTTTCTAATGATTTGATTGCCGCCTCTTGGTTTTGCAATCTCATCTCGATCTGTTAATAAAAAAGCATCGATTCTTTTTATGAAATTACTATTCTCAGCCATATAAGATTCATTTTCATCATAAAAGCATTTAGAAAATTTTCCAAAGAACTAGATGTTGTCGGTTTGTTCTTTGCGCATCATTGCCGTGGCATATTCTCTTGGAATCCCGATGCTTGTGCATTACGATTGTTACGGTTTAGAGCATTGTTGGGATTACTCCATGAAAAAAATTCGGTGCTTCTTCCAAGCTGGATTGTATGTATTTGACATCATGTTGTTGCCCGATTGTAATTCCCCACATAGAAGCTAGATTCCCCATACATTGAAAGAAGATTTATCACCACATAACTCACAAAAAGAATCCATTCCTTGACTTCATGTGTGTTGTTTGGTTTTTGCATGTTACGGACCATCTTGGTTAAAGCGGCCAATGTGCGAAAATTGAATCGATGATCCTAGTTCATGTATTGTGGCTTAGCGTCTAACTCCTCCTCTTCTAGTAGATGGGAATTGATAGTCATTCTTGGCCAGCTGTTTAAAATTTGCATTGCTTCCTCCGGTGACTTATCTAAGAGTATGCCGTTTGCCGAGCGTCTAGCATCATCCTTGTTGGTGTATTCACGGCGTTGTAAAACATTGTTACTTGAGTCCACACCGGGAATCCGTGTAGAGGCATTTATGTAGAAGTTCTCTATATCGCTCCCAAGCCTCGTACATGGATTCATCATCACTGCCGAAAAGAAAAATGTCGTTCTGAAGCTTATCGATTAAATTTGTAGGATTAAATCTAGCAAGGAAATCACGACAAAGATCAGTCAAGATGCTATGGATCCGCGGGAATGCTATTTAGCCATGCTTTCGCCCTATCCCTCGGTGAATAGGGAATAATCTTAATCGTAGGACATCGGGGTAACTCCGTGTATCTTGAGCGAGTTGCAAATCTCGAGGAAAGATTTCAGATGTTGTCGTGCATCTTGATTCTTTGAGCCGCCAAATTGACCTATTGTGTTGATCATATTAAACATTACGGTTTCAACTCAAAGTGGTCGGCTTCAATTTGGTGCGACAACTCACGGGTTAAGTCCATCAAGATCTTCTTCAAGATAGTCTCGAATAGTTACATTTTTCGTGCAAGAATCACTCCTCCTCCTGCTCGAACATCTTGATTAATATTGCCGTCTTGATTTGCCATTGCTTCTCTTATCCTTCGTCTAAGTCCTTGTAAGGTTCGTTCGATTTACGGATCAAAGGGATATTACGGTGAAGTCGGTCTTGCCACAGTCATATACCAATGCAAAACCAAAGTTTGTTAGCCCTTTGAATTTTAAACAAGAAAAATAAAAAGAATGTGCAAGAAAGTAAAAACAAAGTCGCTATTGCCAATCCCGACAACGACGCCAAAAACTTGTTCTTGCGTAATAAGTGCTACGCAAATGTGCAAGTATACACGTCATAAGTTATAGTATAAAGATATCGTCTCCACGAGTTGGTGCCACTTCAAGAATCTAGTCTCTTGCCTTTGTAAAAAAGTAAAAACACAAGTAAATGATTATAGAAGTTTTAACTAATAACTAATTTAGAAAGCAATTAAGTAAAAGAAAAGATGAATTCGAATGAGAGAGATAGGCTAGGTTATCGTGAGTTGAGGTGTGATAGCCAATTGGATTGTCTTGGTAAAAGAGTGCATGGGCAACTCGGTTGCCGTGGCGACTTACTGGCAACAGGTTGCCTTGGCAACTAATTGATGGTTGCTTGGGCGACTAGTTGGGCAACTACTTGGGCGATCTGGCAGCAACAACTCAAGGTTTGCGGAGCGTTCTTCAATGGTTTCTTCTTATCCTAAGTCGAAACTCTAGCTACTTGTGCATGCCTTGATAATACATCCATGCGTGAATCAAGGGTGAACAACAACCAATCTTGCGCTCCTCTTAGCCGTTGAAATCCTTAACTTATTCCTAAGCGGGATTAATCTTCACCATCATTGGATTGCATAAAGATCATATTCATTCGTTTCTTGAATCTAACTCTCCCGATATTAGATAAATGGATGAAATCACGAGATCCTCTCCCAATTCACTCATAAACAATAATAAGAATCAAGAATGAATAAACCTTGAAATAGAAAAGTGCAAACTCTTATTACCTAAACAAAAACCAATAGTTTCTCACAATCTCAAAACACAATAACCATAGCCAAGTAAGTTTAGTTCATAGCTAGGTTCCAAAGAAACACAAGATAATTAATCCCTAGCATGAACCCAATCGAACAAAGATGAAGGAAGAGGCTTGTCAAATCCTCCTTGCCCTTGATGCTTGTCGAAAATTCTCTCCTCTTGCCCTACTTGGACTTGCGAAATTTCCCTCTTGCTCTCCCCCTTGAATTGTCGAAATCTCCTTGATATTTATAGGGCTAGGCCAAAGTCCTTCTTTGAGGAGGAGTTTGAGTTGGAATTAAATTATCTTTAAAGAATATAATTCTTTATTATAATTTTATTCCTATTAGAACTTCTCTATCCTCTTGGAATTTAATTCTTCTTTAATCTCTGCATGGCAATCAAATTCCTTTGGGCTTGGACCTTGCTCCATGTCATCTTGGGCTTGTAAAATCATGAATTTCGACATCCATATTGCTTTTGGTCTTTGTCGACAAATGCCATGGCAACTGGCTCAGCGTCTCCTTCATGCACTTGCCACGGCAACTAGCTCGGCATATCCTTCATGCATTGCCACAACAACTAGCTCGGCATTGCTTTGGCAAGTGATCCTGCACATACATACACAAAAACACACCAAAGCAGCATCTATTTCCACAAAAATCACCAAGTTATGTAATCAAGCTCAACAATTGAAGGAATCATGGATTAATGCATGAATAGCTAACTATGCAACTAATATGAGCCTAAGTCTAACAATAATATGAGTAAAAAGGGTAAGAAAAATAGTACTTTTGAACACTTATCACCTCACCTTGGGGATCATCAGTTTTGTTTGTCAAGAAGAAGGATCGATCAATGCGTCTGTGCATTGATTATCGTCAATTGAATAAAGTGACGATCAAGAACAAGTACCCACTTCCGAGGATAAATGACCTCTTTGATCAGTTGAAGGATGTTTTTGTCTTTTCTAAGATAGATCTTCGGTCCGGATACTAACAAATGTTGGTGAAAGAGTCTGATGTTCCAAAGACTGCCTTTTGAACCAGATATGGTCATTACAAATTTCTGGTGATGCCTTTTGGGCTCACGATTGCACCTGCAACCTTTATGGACCTGATGAATCGTGTATTCCGACCCTATCTCGATAAGTTTATGGTTGTCTTTATAGATGAAATTCTGATATATTCTAAAGACTCAGCTTTATATGAAGAACATCTTCGGATTGTGCTTTAGACCCTCCGGGAAAAACAACTCTACGCCAAGTTTAGTAAATATAAATTTTGGCTGTCTGAAGTATCCTTTCTTGGCCACGTAATCTCTTCTACGGGAATTCAAGTGGACCCAAAGAAGATTCAACCAATCCTTGATTGGACTCCTCCGAAGAGTGTGGAAAAATTTTGTAGTTTTCTAGGCCTTGCATGCTATTACCGTAGATTCGTTAAGGGATTCTCATTACTTGCATCACCCTTAACGAAGTTTCTCCATAAGGATACTTCTTTTGTGTGGATTGTTGATCAGCAATGGAGTTTCGATCAGCTCAAGCAAGTCCTCACCCATGCCCATGTGTTAGTGCAACCTGAGTCGGGCAAAGACTTCATTATGTATAGTGATGAGTCCCACCTGGGATTAGGCTGTGTTCTGATGCAAGAAGGCAAAGTCATAGCTTATTCCTCACGTCAACTCAAGCCTCACGAGCTAAATTACCCAACTCATAATCTAGAACTCACCGCAGTTGTGTTTGCTTTGAAGATTTGGCGGCATTATCTCTATGGTGAGAAGTGTTATCTATACACTAATCACAAAAGCTTGAAATATCTCCTTACTCAAAATGAGTTAAACCTTCGTCAACGCCGATGGATGGAACTATTAAAAGATTATGATTTAGTCATTGACTACCATCCCGGTAAAGCTAATGTGGTAGCTGACGCTCTTAGCCGGAAGCTCACTTCTTCTCCGAGATGCTTGAATGCTCACTTCTGACCTAGAAAACATGACAAATTGTTAGCTGAGCTGAGAGTTCACTCCACCATTGTATCTCGAATTAAGGCACTCCAAGAAACTGATGAGGAGTTGCAACCCCTTATTGCTAAGGTCAAGGATAGCTCAGATCCTGACATTGCTTTGAATTCTGAAGGATTACTGTGTTTCCACAACCGTGTTCGTGTTCTCGATAATGATGATCTTCGGAACCAAATCCTAAGTGAAGCCCATTCTAGCCCTTTATCTGTTCACCCTGGAGCTATCAAAATGTACAAAGATCTGAAGGAGATCTATTGGTGGTCCGGTATGAAGAATGAAATCACGGACTACGTAGCTAGGTGTTTGACTTTCCAACGGGTCAAAGCCGAGCATAAAGTGCCCACTGGCCTCCTTCAGCCTATCGAGCTTCCACAATGGAAATGAGAGCGTGTCACGATGGACTTAGTAAGTGGTCTACCTTTGACTCTCAAGAAAAATGATGCCATTTGGGTTATTATGGACTGATTCACCAAGACTGCTCACTTCCTTCCAGTAAGACCGATTCACGGTATTTCGGTATCTATCATCTCCGATCGTGACCCATAATTTACGTCTCAGTTTTGGAAGACCTTACACGAGACCTTGAGAACGCAAGTGCATCTTAGCACTACTTTCCATCCTCAAACTGATGGCCAATCTGAAAGAGTTATTCAGGTAACTCTAAACCCTTCTCTAATTTATGTGAATAAGTGTTTGTACCAATCATGATTTTTCCTTGTAGATCCTGGAAGATATGCTCCGAGCCTGTGTCATTGAATTCGGGAATACGTGGGAGAAATCCTTACCTTTGGTCGAGTTCGCTTACAACAACAGTTACCAGGCTTCAATTCAAATGGCTCTGTATGAAGCTCTCTATGGAAGAAGGTGTATAACTCCTCTTTGTTGGACTGAACTCGGTGAAAGCAAGATGCTAGGTCTTGACTTAATTCGGGAAACCGAAGAAAGGACTACCATTATTCGTGATCGGCTTAAGGAAGAAGATTCTTCATTTCAGAAAGAAAAAGAAGCAGATCTACGTGGTTGGAGAGATGGCCTTCCTCAAAGTATCTACGTGGAAGAAGATTCTTTATTTTGAAAAAAAGGAAGCTAAGTCCCCGCTTCATTGGTCCATTCGAGGTGATTGAAAATATTGGACCTGTCGCCTACTGATTAGCCTTCCCCGAGGAGTTCAGTAGGATTCACAACGTTTTCCATATATCTATGCTACGCAAGTACCAGTTAGATTCTTCCCATGTGATTGAATCAGAATCTGTGGAGATTCAATCTAATTCGACATATGAGGAAGAACCTGTTCAAATCCTCGCATGAGAAGTTAAACGGCTTCATAACAAGAATGTGCCCTTAGTGAAAGTTTTGTGGCGAAGTCATTCCGTTGAAGAGGCAACATGGGAACCCGAAGAGACTATGTAGAAACATTATCCTCATCTATTCGCCTGAAGCGAAAATTTGAGGACGAATTTTCTTAAGAGGGAGAGTTGTCACACTCCGAAAACCAGTCTAGTCGGGGTTAAGTTCTGGTGATCGAATATTTTGTACCGGTTAAATAATTATCTCGATCTTGTACCAAATTTGGAGCAATAAAGGTTATTCGGGCTAACCGTATCAGTTTATTATTATTATTATATTTATTAGTAAAAAAAAGATATACCGTGAGTGGGGGGACCCATGGCAATTCCTTTAATTAAAGGAAATTGCCGTGAATTACCCCACATAAAGGATGATTCGGCACAAAGGGGGGAGACAAGGTGGAGGTGGCCACCACGTGGCTCAAGCCAAACGGTCATGCCTTTAAAGCATGCCATATCTCCCATATACGTGGAGATTTAATAGAAATTTAGGGAGCCGGCCAAAGGGTCATGCCTTTAAAGCATGCCACAATTCGATCCAGTGATAGGTTGGTAAGCCCGAGTTTTCTGGTTCGATAATTTTGAGTCACTGCTATTGATTGGCTCAAGGGGTTGATACAGAACAACCGTCATCTCTTCCGAAAGCCAAGAATAAAGGCGTCGTTATCCAAAAGTCTTAAAAACATCAGGTTGTCGAGGTGAGTGTAGTTGTGTCAAGGGATAGGCTCGATGCCATCCCATTGCATTATTTTATGGTTATGTTTGTATTTGTTTAAGGGCTCCCGTAGAGCAATTATGTCAAATTCTATTGGCAAATCTGGTAAGTACCTGTATTGCTTTGATATGTGCAAATATGACTATGATATGCTACATGTATGTGATATATAGAATTAATATGAAATGTGACATGATATGAAGCTAAGGCTCATTTTGATATTTGATATGATATGACTTGAAAAATGTGGACTATGTGAATTTGTGTAATTATGGACATTGGATACAATTGGCATGCCATAGGATTATTGAGTTCGGTTAAGTAAGGGAAAAACTACGGTCCAGGGCTGCGACCTATATGTGGGGGAAATAAGGTCGGCTGTGTAAGGGATATATCTCTGGAGCTGCGGCTCAAGGGCTACGACCCATTATTAGTTATATGTGTTGGTGTACAGGGGAATCCGTGTATCCAATGGTACCTAATGCGATATGTGCCTATGAATTGTGCTATGATAATATGATTATAATATGACTATGTGACATGTAATATGTGAATATGAAAGCATGAGAATATGTGTAATAAGCATGCCTTGAGCATAGTATAATATGACTACTTGTATATTTGCTTATCATGCATTTCATAATATTGATCATCCATTGTAATTGTTATAACTACCTCACTAGGCTATGTAAGCCTAACATGTGTGTCTCATGCATTTTCAGGACTTGATCAATTCCGAGCCTTGATCGTGTTATTGCGGTTGCAAGTCACGTCTCTGCCATATATGTATGTTATCTTTTGCTATAAACTCCTAACGAAGTGGCATATGGACTAACTTGTTTTGTATAAGCCTTTCTAGATTTATATGATGACTTGGTAAAATGGTTTTGTTGTATGCTTAGATTTGGATAGGTTAAAATGGTTAAAAGGTGCCTAAAATAAGCTTAAGGTGAAAACTTGGTAAATGGATTCCGAACGCCCTAAAATTTGACGTACCAATAGGAACATGATTTGTAAGTTTACTGGTAAAAAATTGGTAACGTTTGGAAATCACACGATAGGTTAATCCGAATAACAATACCGTTTTGAACATTTTACAAAATGGTCACTAAATATTGTATCATCTAATCATATAGGTAAATGACCTCCGTTAGTAATGAAATTTCACAGGCTAATAATTGGTAAGATTAATTTTAGTATGATAACCTAAATTTTGGATAAGGACCTTTAATTTGTAAAATTTACAATTTAGTCCCTAAGGTTAAGAAAAGTTTAAAATTGATCTCAACTCCGATTAAGTCTAGTAATCAACAAAATAGATAAGTCTTAAGAATAATCGATTTGATACTTAGATTAGATTTTTGAACATGGAACTTTTTTTGGAACCTTCGATTAGTCTTCCGATAACACTATTCGACTCGGATCCATACCAAACACGGAAGGGGGTGTTGCAATTATGGTAACAGAGCCTAGGTTTAGTCGATTCTAGGACTAACCAGGTATCCGTTATGAGTTTGTGTCTACATATGCCACTTAGGAGTTATTTGAATATGTATTCTGTTACTTGCAACTTACACGATTTAATCTTTCTGTGTAACTTAGATCTAAAATGTCTAGACCTACCGATAGAAGGGTAGTGAACGAACCTCATCTAGGCTCCTCCTCAACTTAGGAGGACAATTTGAAGCCTGAAATCCAACCTGAGCGTGTGGGACAGAACAACCCACCTCACCATTCATCAATGCCACCCGCTCAACAGGCGTATCTGATGTCCATGGCGGACATGATTAAGCAAATGGTGGTGTCCTTCCGTCAGGAACCACATCCTTCGCCTACTGAAACCTCTCTGCCTACTTCGAGAGCTCCTGTTGACAAGCTCAAGCAATACCACATATCGTTCACCGGCGGGACTGGATAACCCAGAGATCGCGAGAATCTTTGGCCGGAGAACACTCTAAAAGTACTGAATAAGCAAATGAAGTGTTCTGAGGAGCACAAGCTTGAATGTTCCCTGGCTTTGATAGTTGAAGAGGCCCAAAGCTGGTGGGATACGGTGACCCTCACTGTTCCTGAACATCGTACCACGTGAGACTTCTTTTTTTAGGAGTTCCGCAAAAAGTATATCAGTGAGCACTACATTGTAGAAAGACACAAGAAATTTCTCCATCGAGGCAAGGGGAAGACCCGGTGGAGCAAGTACATCCACGATTTACGCAAAATCACGCAAGATATGGTCTTTGAGATCATCCGTGCAGGAAGGAAAAATCTGAGAATGTTTATAGACGGCATTTGTGATGAACTTCGTCCTCTATTCGTTGCCCTGGAAATTGAAGACTTCGAGAACCTTGTCAATCGGGCCATCGCAATTGAAGCTTCACAGAAAGCCTTTGAAAGTAGAAATGGGAACCCGGACTTGACCTAATAAAGGTTTCGAGATGATTCCAAGTCACCGCATCCTAGAAGAAGGGAAGACAATGGGACCCAAGTCTACTACCTACAAGCGATTGCCTCGATGCGGGTATGTACCTCAGCTCCAGTCTGCCAGAACAACTATTACCCGCATAGCTTCAGTGGATAGCACGGACGGTTCTACAAAAGGTTCCCAAACTCCCTTATGTAACTTTTTCCAAAAGAGGCACTCGGGGCAGTGTCGTAGGTAATCTAGTTCTTGTTACCTTTGTGGAGAGTCCGGCCACTTCATCTGTCGGTGCCCACAGAACCCTCAGGCTCCTATATCTATAGCTTCTCAGAACAATCATACTAAGGGGAGAGGAGCAAAGCCAGTACCATCTAGATCTGCAGGTAGACCCCGCAACAACAATACTCCTCCAGCTGGCCGTGACCCGCAGACTTCAGCTCAAATGTACCACGTTCGAGGTCGCGAGCAAGAGGATGATCCCGATGTGATTGCAGGTATGGTGGAGTTATGTTCTGAACTTGTTTATGCATTGATAGATCCTGGCTCCATGCACTCTTTTATTAGTGAACCCTTGATTGAAATGTATGCTTTAGAATGTGAACCTGTTGCTTCCGAGATACTTGTCTCAAATCCACTAGGAGATAGTGTGGCTATTCGAATAATCTGTAGAGCTTTTCCCCTAAGGATCCAAGGGATCCCATTTTCGGCCAACTTGATGGCTTTACCCTTTCACGAGTTTGATCTCATTCTAGGCCTTGATTGGCTAGCTGAACATCAAGCGTGTGTGGATTGTTCAAAGTAGAAATTATATCTCCGTGGACTCGGCAAAGAGAGCATAACCTTGATGAAGTCCGAACCTGAGTTTAAAAAAAAAGTCTCATGTATGTCATGGAGTCTAAGAAAGATTTAAAAATCAAAGACGTACCCGTGGTGAATGAATTTCCCGATGAACTTCTGGGACTCCCTCCAACTCGTGAAGTCGAGTTTAGGATAAAAGTGTAACCTAAAACTACTCTGGTCTCCACTGCTCCGTATAGAATGGCTCCGGTGGAGTTGAAAGTGTTAAAAGCTCAAATTCAAGACCTTCAAGACAAGGGATTCATTCGACCGAGTTCCTCACCTTGGGGAGCACCGGTTTTGTTTGTCAAGAAGAATGATGGATCAATGCGTCTATGCATTGATTATCGTAAATTGAATAAAGTGACGATCAAGAACAAGTACCCACTTCCGAGAATAGATAACCTCTTTGATCAGTTGAATGATGCTTCTGTCTTTTCCAAGATAGATCTTCGGTCCGGATACTACCAAATGTTGGTGAAACAGTCTGATGTTCCAAAGACTGCCTTTCGAACCATATATGGTCATTACGAATTTTTGGTGATGCATTTTGGGTTCACGAATGCACCTGCAGCTTTCATGGACCTGATAAATCGTGTATGCCAGCCCTATCTCGATAGGTTTGTGGTTGTCTTTATAGATGACATCCTGATCTATTCCAAAGACTCGGCTTCTTATGAAGAACATCTTCGGATTGTGCTTCAGACCCTCCGAGAAAAATAACTCTACGCCAAATTTAGTAAATGTGAATTTTGGTTGTTTGAAGTATCATTTCTTGGCCACGCAATCTCTTCTACGGGAATTTAAGTGGACTCAAAGAATATTCAAGCAATCCTTGATTAGACTCCTCCGAAGAGTGTGGGAGAAGTTCATAGTTTTCTGGGCCTTGCAGGATATTACCGTAGATTCGTTAAGGGATTCTCATTGCTTTCATCACCCTTAACGAAGCTTCTCCTCAAGGATACTTCTTTTTTGTGGACTGTTGATCAGAAAAGGAGTTTCAATCAGCTCAAGCAAGTCCTCACTCATGCCCCTGTGTTAGTGCAACCCGAGTCGGGCAAAGACTTCACTGTGTATAGTGATGCGTTCCACCTGGGATTAGGCTGTGTTCTAATGCAAGAAGGCAAAGTCATAGCTTATGCCTCATGTCAACTCAAGCCTTAAGAGCTAAATTACCCGACTCATGATCTAGAACTCGCCGTAGTTGTGATTGTTTTGAAGATTTGGCGGTATTATCTCTATGGCGAGAAATGTTATCTATACACTGATCACAAAAGCTAGAAATATCTCCTAACTCAAAAAGAGTTAAACCTTCGTTAACGCCGATGGATGGAACTATTGAAAGATTATGATTTAGTCATTAACTACTGTAAGTTATAATTGTATTTAAGAGATAGAGTTTTATTATGTAAATAGAGTTTTTTCTTGTAAATGTAACTAGAGTTCTAGATAAAGTCTTATCCTAAGCTTAGAGATAAGAAGTAGAATTTGAATCTAGGATAAACTCCTAATTGTAGTTGAACTTATTCACGAAGTCTTTAAATAGACTTTGTACAACATTGTTTTAATCGTCAATTCTTGAGAACTTTTTTTGTTCATCAGATTACGCATTTATTCTTCCTTTAACGCAGAAAACTTATTTTCTTTCTTGTAATATTACATTTTTTCCTTAAAGCTGGAAAGTTGCTTTTCTACAACTACTCTCCCGGTAAAGCCAACGTGGTAGCTGACGCTCTTAGCCGGAAGCCCACTTCTTCTTCGAGATGCTTGAATGCTCACTTCCGACTCAAAAAGCATGGCAAATTGTTAGCTGAGCTGAAAGTTCACTCCACCATTGTATCTCGAATTAAGCCATTCCAAGAAACTGATGAGGAGTTGCAACCCCTTATTGCTAAGGTCAAGGATAGCTCAAATCCTGACTTTGCTTTGAATTCTGAAGGATTACTGTGTTTCCACAACTGTATTTGTGTTCTCGATGATGATGATCTTCAGAACCAAATCCTAAGTGAAGCTTATTCTAGCCCTTTATCAGTTCACCCTGGAGCTATCAAAATGTACAAAGATCTAAGGGAGATTTATTGGTGGTCCGGTATGAAGAATGAAATCACGGGCTACGTAGCTAGGTGTTTGACTTTCCAACGGGTCAAAGCCGAGCATAAAGTGCCCATTGGCCTCCTTCAGCCTATCGAGCTTCCACAATGGAAATGAGAGCGTGTCACGATGGACTTCGTAAGTGGTCTACCTTTGACTCTGAAGAAAAATGATGCCATTTGGGTCATTGTGGACCGATTCACCAAGTCTACTCACTTCCTTCCAATAAGAATAGATTTCAGCTTGCCTAAGCTCGCAGAGTTGTACATCTGTGAAGTTATTTGTTTACACGGTATTCCGGTATCTATCATCTCTGATCGTGGTCCACGATTTACGTCTCAGTTTTGGAAGACCTTACACGAGACCATGAGAATGCAAGTGTATCTTAGAACTGCTTTCCATCCTCAAACTGATGGCCAATCCGAAAGAGTTATTCAGTTAACTCTAAACCCTTCTCTAATTTATATGAATAAGTGTTTGTACCAATCATGATTCTTCCTTGTAGATCCTGGAAGATATGCTCCGAGCCTGTGTCATTGAATTCGGGAATACGTGGGAGAAATCCTTACCCTTGGTCGAGTCCGCTTACAATAACAGTTACCAAGATTCAATTCAAATGGTTCTGTATGAAGCTCTCTATGGAAGAAGGTGTAGAACTCCTCTTTGTTGGACTAAACTCGGTGAATGCAATATGCTAGGTCCTGACTTAATTCAGGAAATCGAAGAAAGGACTACCATTATTCGTGATCGGCTTAAGGCTACCTTCGGCCGACACAAATCCTATGTCGATCTAGGCATGAGAGATATTGATCTGAGGTTGGTGAGAGGCCTTCCTCAAAGTATCTACGTGGAAGAACATTCTTCATTTTAGAAATGAGGGAAAGCTAAGTCCCCGCTTTATTGGTCTATGCGAGGTGATTGAAAAGATTGGACATGTCACCTACCGATTAGCCTTCCCCGATGAGTTAAGTCGGATTTATAACGTTTTCCATGTATCTATACTACGAAAGTAGGGTCAAATTCTTCCCATCTGATTAAACCGGAATCTTTGGAGATTCAATCTAATCCGACATACGAAGAAGAACCTGTTCAGATCCTCGCATGAGAAGTTAAACGGCTTCGTAAAAAAATGTGCCCTTAGTGAAAGTTTTGTGGCGAAGTCATTCTGTTGAAGAGGCAACATAGGAACCCGAGGTGACTATGCGAAAACATTATCCTCATCATTACTTTGAAGTAAAAATTCGAGGCGAATTTTTTAAGAGGAAAGTTGTCACACCTCGAAAACCAGTCTAGTCAGGGTTAAGTTTCGGTGATCGAATATTTTGTATTGGTTAAATAAATAGCTCGATCTTGTACCAAATTTGGAGCAATAAAGGTTATTCGGGTTAACCGTATCAGTTTATTATTATTATTATATTTATTAGTAAAAAAAGATATGCCATGAGTTGGGGGACCCACGGTAATTCCTTCAATTAAAGGAAATTGCGTTGAATCACCCCACATAAGGGATTATTCGGCACAAAGGGGAGGCAAGGTGGAGGTGGCCACCACGTGGCTAAGCCAAAACAGCTATGCCTTTAAAGCATGCCACATCTCCCATATACGTGGAGATTGAATAAAAATTTAGGGAGCCGACCAATGTGGGTATAAAATGGGGGAGATGATGCGCAAGGAAGACATGGAGAAAAGAAGGAAGAAACAAACAATTCGATCCAGTGATAGGTTGGTAAGCTTGAGTTTTTCGGTTTGATAAATTCGAGTCCACTGCTATTGATTGGCTCAAGGGTTGATCTGAGAACAATAGCCATCTCTTTCGAAAGCCAAGAATAAAGGCGTCGTTATCCAAAAATCTTAAAAACATCGGGTTGTCGAGGTGAGTGTAGTTATATCAAGGGATATGCTCGGTGTCATCCCGTTGCATTATTTTATGATTATATTTGTATTTGTTTAAGGGCTCCCGTAGAGCAATTATGTCAAATTCTTTTGGCAAATCCAGTAAATACACACATTGATATATGCAAATATGACTATGATATGCTACACATATGTGATATATAAAATTAATATGAAATGTGACATGATATGGAGTTAAGGCTCATTTTGATATTTGATATGATATGACTTGAAAATGTGGACTATGTGAATTTGTGTAATTATGGACATTGGATACAATTGGCATGCCATAGGATTATTGAGCTCGGTTAAGTAAGGGAAAATTACTACGGTCGAGGGCTCGACCTATATGTGGGGAAATAAGGTTGGATGTATAAGGGATATATCTTGAACTCTGGCTCAAGTCCATTATATGTGTTGATGTACAGGGGAATCCGTGTATCCAATGGTACTTAATGTGATATGTGCCTATAAATTGTGCTATGACAATATGATTATGATATGACTATGTGACATGTAATATGTGAATATGAAAGTATGAGAATATGTGTAATAAGCATGAATTAAGCATAGTATAATATGAATACTTGTATATTTGTTTATCATGCATTTCATAATATTGATCATCCATTGTAATTGTTATAACTACCTCACTAGGCTATGTAAGCCTAACATGTGTGTCTCATGCATTTTCAAGACCTTGATCAATTTCGAGCTTTGATCGTGTTATTGTGATTGCAAGTCACGTCTCTGCCATATATGTATGTTATCTTTTGCTATAAACTCCTAGCGAAGTGGCATATGGACTAACTTGTTTTGTATAAGCCTTTCTAGATTTATATGATGACTTGGTAAAATGGTTTTGTTGTATGCTTGGATTTGGATTGGTTAAAAGGTGCATAAAATGAGCCTATGGTGAAAACTTGGTAAATGGATTATGAACGCCCTAAAATTTGATGTACCAACGTCGGGAACCACATCCTTCGCCTCTTGAAACCTCTCTGCCTACTTGAGCTCTGCATTGACAAGCTCAAGCAATACCACGTATATCGTTCACGGCCAGGACTGGATAACCAGAGATCGCGAGAATCTTGGTGGAGAACACTCTAAAAATCTTGAATAAGCAAATGAAGTGTTACGAGGAGCACAAGCTTGAATGTTCCTGGCTTTGATAGTTGAAGAGGCCCAAAGCTGGTGGGATCGGTGACCCTCACTGTTCTGAACATCGTACCACGTGAGACTTCTTTTTCGGGAGTTCAGCAAAAGTATATCGATGAGCACTACATTGTAGAAAGACACAAGAAATTTCTCCATCGAGGCAGGGGAAGACCCGGTGGAGCAGTACATCCACGATTTACGCAAGAAATCAAGATATGGTCTTTGAGATCATCCGTGTGAGAAGGAAAAATCTGAGAATGTTTATAGGCGGCATTTGTGATGAACTTCGTCCTCTATTCGTTGCCCAGAAATGAAGACTTCCAGAACCTTGTCAATCGGGCCATCGCCGCGGTGAAGCTTCACGAAAGCCTTTGAAAGTAGAAATGGGAACCGGACTTGACCTAATAAAAGGTTTGAGATGATTCCAAGTCACGCATCCTAGAAGAAGGGAAGACAATGGGACCAGAAGTCTACTACCTACCGACAGTTGCCTCGATCTGGGTATGTACCTCAGCTCCAGTCTGCGAGAACAACTATTACCCGCATAGCTTGAGTGGATAGCACGGACGGTTCTACAAAAGGTTCCCAAACTCCCTTATGTAACTTTTTCCAAAAGAGGCACTCGGGGCAGTGTCGTAGGTAATCTAGTTCTTGTTACCTTTGTGGAGAGTCCGCCACTTCATCTGTTTGGTGCCACAGAACCCTCGAGGCTCCTATATCTATAGCTTCCGGAACAATCATACTAAGGGGAGAGGAGCAAAGCCAGTACCATCTAGATCTGCAGGTAGACCCCGCAACAACAATACTCCTCCAGCTGGCCGTGACCCGCAGACTTCACTCAAATGTACCGTTCGAGGTCGCGAGCAAGAGGATGATCGATGTGATTGCGGTATGGTGGAGTTATGTTACGAACTTGTTTATGCATTGATAGATCCTGGCTCCATGCACTCTTTTATTAGTGAACCCTTGATTGAAATGTATGCTTTAGAATGTGAACTGTTGCTTCCGATACTTGTCTCAAATCCACTAGGAGATAGTGTGGCTATTCGAATAATCTGTGAGCTTTTCCCCTAAGGATCAAGGGATCCCATTTTAAACCAACTTGATGGCTTTACCCTTCACGAGTTTGATCTCATTCTAGGCCTTGATTGGCTAGGCTGAACATCAAGCGTGTGTGGATTGTTCAAAGTAGAAATTATATCTCCGTGGACTCGGCAAAGAGAGCATAACCTTGATGAAGTCCGAACACGAGTTTAAAAAAAGTCTCATGTATGTCATGGAGTCTAAGAAAGATTTAAAAATCAAAGACGTGCCGTGGTGAATGAATTTCGATGAACTTACGGACTCCTCCAACTCGTGAAGTCGAGTTTAGGATAAAAGTGTAACCTAAAACTACTCGGTCTCCACTGCTCCGTATAGAATGGCTCGGTGGAGTTGAAAGTGTTAAAAGCTCAAATTCAAGACCTTGAAGACAAAGGGATTCATTCGACCGAGTTCTCACCTTGGGGAGCACGGTTTTGTTTGTCAAGAAGAATGATGGATCAATGCGTCTATGCATTGATTATCGTAAATTGAATAAAGTGACGATCAAGAACAAGTACCCACTTCCGAGAATAGATAACCTCTTTGATCAGTTGAATGATGCTTCTGTCTTTTCCAAGATAGATCTTCGGTCCGGATACTACCAAATGTTGGTGAAACGATCGATGTTCCAAAGAGCGCCTTTTCGAACCATATATGGTCATTCACAATTTTTGGTGATGCATTTTGGGTTCACGAATGCACTGCAGCTTTCATGGACACGATAAATCGTGTATGCCAGCCCTATCTCGATAGGTTTGTGGTTGTCTTTATAGATGACATCCTGATCTATTCCAAAGACTCGGCTTCTTATGAAGAACATCTTCGGATTGTGCTTCAGACCCTCCGAGAAAAATAACTCTACGCCAAATTTAGTAAATGTGAATTTTGGTTGTTTGAAGTATCATTTCTTGGCCACAAATCTCTTCTCTACGGAATTTAAGTGGACTCAAAGAATATTCAAGCAATCCTTGATTAGACTCCTCCAGAAGAGTGTGGGAGAAGTTCATAGTTTTTGGGCCTTGCGAGGATATTACACGTAGATTCGTTAAAGGGATTCTCATTGCTTTCATCACCCTTAACGAAGCTTCTCCTCAAGGATACTTCTTTTTGTGGACTGTTGATCGGAAAAGGAGTTTCAATCAGCTCAAGCAAGTCCTCACTCATGCCCTGTGTTAGTGCAACCCGAGTCGGGCAAAGACTTCACTGTATAGTGATCGTTCCACACAGGATTAGGCTGTGTTCTAATGCAAGAAGGCAAAGTCATAGCTTATGCCTCATGTCAACTCAAGCCTTAAGAGCTAAATTACCCGACTCATGATCTAGAACTCGCCGTAGTTGTGATTGTTTTGAAGATTTGGCGGTATTATCTCTATGGCGAGAAATGTTATCTATACACTGATCACAAAAGCTAGAAATATCTCCTAACTCAAAAAGAGTTAAACCTTCGTTAACGCCGATGGATGGAACTATTGAAAGATTATGATTTAGTCATTAACTACTGTAAGTTATAATTGTATTTAAGAGATAGAGTTTTATTATGTAAATAGAGTTTTTTCTTGTAAATGTAACTAGAGTTCTAGATAAAGTCTTATCCTAAGCTTAGAGATAAGAAGTAGAATTTGAATCTAGGATAAACTCCTAATTGTAGTTGAACTTATTCACCGAAGTCTTTAAATAGACTTTGTACAACATTGTTTTAATCGTCAATTACTGAGAACTTTTTACTGTTCATCAGATTCTGCATTTATTCTTCCTTTAACGCAGAAACTTATTTTCTTTACTGTAATATTCTGTTTTTTTCCTTAAAGCTGGAAAGTTGCTTTTCTACAACTACTCTCCCGGTAAAGCCAACGTGGTAGCTGACGCTCTTAGCCGGAAGCCCACTTCTTCTTCGAGATGCTTGAATGCTCACTTCCGACTCAAAAAGCATGGCAAATTGTTAGCTGAGCTGAAAGTTCACTCCACCATTGTATCTCGAATTAAGCCATTCCAAGAAACTGATGAGGAGTTGCAACCCCTTATTGCTAAGGTCAAGGATAGCTCAAATCCTGACTTTGCTTTGAATTCTGAAGGATTACTGTGTTTCCACAACTGTATTTGTGTTCTCGATGATGATGATCTTCAGAACCAAATCCTAAGTGAAGCTTATTCTAGCCCTTTATCTGTTCACCCTGGAGCTATCAAAATGTACAAAGATCTAAGGGAGATTTATTGGTGGTCCGGTATGAAGAATGAAATCACGGGCTACGTAGCTAGGTGTTTGACTTTCCAACGGGTCAAAGCCGAGCATAAAGTGCCCATTGGCCTCCTTCAGCCTATCGAGCTTCCACAATGGAAATGAGAGCGTGTCACGATGGACTTCGTAAGTGGTCTACCTTTGACTCTGAAGAAAAATGATGCCATTTGGGTCATTGTGGACCGATTCACCAAGTCTACTCACTTCCTTCCAATAAGAATAGATTTCAGCTTGCCTAAGCTCGCAGAGTTGTACATCTGTGAAGTTATTTGTTTACACGGTATTCCGGTATCTATCATCTCTGATCGTGGTCCACGATTTACGTCTCAGTTTTGGAAGACCTTACACGAGACCATGAGAATGCAAGTGTATCTTAGAACTGCTTTCCATCCTCAAACTGATGGCCAATCCGAAAGAGTTATTCAGTTAACTCTAAACCCTTCTCTAATTTATATGAATAAGTGTTTGTACCAATCATGATTCTTCCTTGTAGATCCTGGAAGATATGCTCCGAGCCTGTGTCATTGAATTCGGGAATACGTGGGAGAAATCCTTACCCTTGGTCGAGTCCGCTTACAATAACAGTTACCAAGATTCAATTCAAATGGTTCTGTATGAAGCTCTCTATGGAAGAAGGTGTAGAACTCCTCTTTGTTGGACTAAACTCGGTGAATGCAATATGCTAGGTCCTGACTTAATTCAGGAAATCGAAGAAAGGACTACCATTATTCGTGATCGGCTTAAGGCTACCTTCGACCGACACAAATCCTATGTCGATCTAGGCATGAGAGATATTCAGTACGAGGTTGGTGAGAAGGCCTTCCTCAAAGTATCTACGTGGAAGAACATTCTTCATTTCAGAAATGAGGGAAAGCTAAGTCCCCGCTTTATTGGTCTATGCGAGGTGATTGAAAAGATTGGACATGTCACCTACCGATTAGCCTTCCCCGATGAGTTAAGTCGGATTTATAACGTTTTCCATGTATCTATACTACGAAAGTAACGGTCAAATTCTTCCCATCTGATTAAACCAGAATCTTTGGAGATTCAATCTAATCCGACATACGAAGAAGAACCTGTTCAGATCCTCGCATGAGAAGTTAAACGGCTTCGTAAAAAAATGTGCCCTTAGTGAAAGTTTTGTGGCGAAGTCATTCTGTTGAAGAGGCAACATAGGAACCCGAGGTGACTATGCAGAAACATTATCCTCATCTGTTCGCCTGAAGTAAAAATTCGAGAGCGAATTTTTTTAAGGGGGAAAGTTGTCACACCTCGAAAACCAGTCTAGTCAGGGTTAAGTTTCGGTGATCGAATATTTTGTATTGGTTAAATAAATAGCTCGATCTTGTACCAAATTTGGAGCAATAAAGGTTATTCGGGTTAACCGTATCAGTTTATTATTATTATTATATTTATTAGTAAAAAAAGATATGCCATGAGTTGGGGGACCCACGGTAATTCCTTCAATTAAAGGAAATTGCGTTGAATCACCCCACATAAGGGATTATTCGGCACAAAGGGGGAGGCAAGGTGGAGGTGGCCACCACGTGGCTTAAGCCAAAGGGCTATGCCTTTAAAGCATGCCACATCTCCCATATACGTGGAGATTGAATAAAAATTTAGGGAGCCGACCAATGTGGGTATAAAATGGGGGAGATGATGCGCAAGGAAGACATGGAGAAAAGAAGGAAGAAACAAACAATTCGATCCAGTGATAGGTTGGTAAGCCTGAGTTTTTCGGTTTGATAAATTCGAGTCCCTGCTATTGATTGGCTCAAGGGGTTGATACAGAACAATAGCCATCTCTTTCGAAAGCCAAGAATAAAGGCGTCGTTATCCAAAAATCTTAAAAACATCGGGTTGTCGAGGTGAGTGTAGTTATATCAAGGGATATGCTCGGTGTCATCCCGTTGCATTATTTTATGATTATATTTGTATTTGTTTAAGGGCTCCCGTAGAGCAATTATGTCAAATTCTTTTGGCAAATCCGGTAAGTACCTGCATTGATATATGCAAATATGACTATGATATGCTACACATATGTGATATATAAAATTAATATGAAATGTGACATGATATGGAGTTAAGGCTCATTTTGATATTTGATATGATATGACTTGAAAATGTGGACTATGTGAATTTGTGTAATTATGGACATTGGATACAATTGGCATGCCATAGGATTATTGAGCTCGGTTAAGTAAGGGATTACTACGGTCCAGGGCTACGACCTATATGTGGGGGAAATAAGGTTGGATGTATAAGGGATATATCTTCGGAGCTACGGCTCAAGTCCATTATATGTGTTGATGTACAGGGGAATCCGTGTATCCAATGGTACTTAATGTGATATGTGCCTATAAATTGTGCTATGACAATATGATTATGATATGACTATGTGACATGTAATATGTGAATATGAAAGTATGAGAATATGTGTAATAAGCATGAATTAAGCATAGTATAATATGAATACTTGTATATTTGTTTATCATGCATTTCATAATATTGATCATCCATTGTAATTGTGCGATTGGATTGTCTTGGTAAAAGAGTGCATGGGCAACTCGGTTGCCGTGGCGACTTACTGTGAGGTTGCCTTGGCAACTAATTGATGGTTGCTTAGGCGACTAGTTGGGCAACTACTTGGGCGCGTGGGCAGCAACTTCAAGGTTGGCGGGCGTTCTTCAATGGTTTCTTCTTATCCTAAGTCGAAACTCTAGCTACTTGTGCATGCCTTGATAATACATCCTGCGTGAATCAAGGGTGAACAACAACCAATCTTGCGCTCCTCTTAGCCGTTGAAATCCTTAACTTATTCCTAAGCGGATTAATCTTCACCATCATTGGATTGCATAAAGATCATATTCATTCGTTTCTTGAATCTAACTCTCCCGATATTAGATAAATGGATGAAATCACGAGATCCTCTCCCAATTCACTCATAAACAATAATAAGAATCAAGAATGAATAAACCTTGAAATAGAAAAGTGCAAACTCTTATTACCTAAACAAAAACCAATAGTTTCTCACAACCACAAAACACAATAACCATAGCCAAGTAAATTTAGTTCATGGCTGGGTTCCAAAAAAACACAAGATAATTAATCCCTAGCATGAACCCAATCGAACAAAGATGAAGGAAGAAGATGAAGCATCGAAAATCCCTTGCCCTTGATGCTTGTCGAAAAATTCTCTCCTCTTGCCCTACTTGGACTTGCGAAATTTCCCTCTTGCTCTCTCTCTTGAATTGTCGAAATCTCTTGCTATTTATAGGGCTAGGCCAAAGTCCTTCTTTGAGGAGGAGTTTGAGTTGGAATTAAATTATCTTTAAAGAATATAATTCTTTATTATAATTTTATTCCTATTAGAACTTCTCTATCCACTTGGAATTTAATTCTTCTTTAATCTCTGCATGGCAATCAAATTCCTTTGGGCTTGGACCTTGCTCCATGTCATCTTGGGCTTGTAAAATCATGAATTTCGACATCCATATTGCTTTTGGTCTTTGTCGACAAATGCCATAACAAGCTGGCTCAGCGTCTCCTTCATGCACCTTTGCCACACGGCAACTAGCTCGGCATATCCTTCATGCATTGCCACAGCAACTAGCTCGGCATTGCTTTGGCAAGTGATCCTGCACATACACACAAAAACACAAAAGCAGCATCTATTTCCACAAAAATCACCAAGTTATGTAATCAAGCTCAAGCGATTTGAAGGAAACATGGATTAATGCATGAATGGCTAACTATGCAACTAATATGAGCCTAAGTCTAACAATAATATGAGTAAAAGGGTAAGAAAAATAGTACTTTTGAACACTTATCACACCCCCAAACTCGAACTATTGCTTGTCCTCAAGCAATGCAAACTCATAATTACACCTTAGACTTCAAATTTTCACAAACTTAGCTTTGAACTTGATTTCAATTCTACGAACAAGGGGCACAAAGTATGATTGGCTTTTTATTTTTTGAAAAGCGATGAATTACTCGGAATCAAACTATAATGCTTGTGAGTGTGTGCGGAGTTGTGTGCAAGTTGATTTTTCGGATTCTATGCAAACAATAGGTTTTCAAATTACTTCATTGGGTTCTTTTTAACATGTTTTAACTAGAGCCAATTTGGGCACCTCTAGTGTTTTATTTTTAGTTTTCTTAAGTTAATTTAATCGACTAGAGCGGTTTGGGCACCTCTAGTTAAAAAAAAAATTTTAACGCCTCCTAGAGCCAGTTTGGGCACCTCTAGTGATCAATTTTTTTAGCATATGCTAGAGCCAATTTGGGCACCTCTAGCATTCATCAATTTTATTCTAATCCCCAATTAGTTAATTATCAACCTAAGTTTACTAGAACTCCTTAAATCAATCAAACCACAACAGTGTTTCATCAAATTTAGCATCATAGTACAATTCTAAGTTTTTCATGGTTATCCTAGAATAAAAATTCTATCAATTAAGTGCATTGGCAAAGTCATCATCGAATATTCATCAAATCTAAGCAATTCTTGTTCCAATTAAAGGCATGGCAAGCAATTTATGTATCCTAAATGTAATGCTTAAGATTAATGTAACTAAACATGGTAATTACTAATAACAATCCCCCAAACTCGGTGAGGCATTGTCCTCAATGCATGCATAAAAATAACGAAAAATAAATATAAAAATAAAAATGCATCGAGGACTTACTCAGGAGTTCGTCATCGTAGATGATTAGTTTCCTTCTAGTTAGGCGTCTTGATTTTCTTGCTTGAGCGTGATGGTTGTTTTCTTGTTGCGGGGGATGTCTTGAGCTTTGGTTGCCGTGGCATCTTCATGGTTAGTTGCCGTGGCATCGACTTGTCTTGAGCCGCGATGTAGGTTGCGCGGCATCTTCTTCATTTTTGCCGTGGCAAGGATCTTGTGATAAATTTCCTTAGCATAGTAGTTGTGAGTCTTGTTGTGAAAAAGAAAATAAAAAAAACACGAAAACTAAAGATAATGAAGAAAAAAATAAAATATCTCTAAAAATAAAAATAAAAATAAAAAAAAAAAAAAAAATCTTGAAAGGAGAGCATGCTCATGCATCTCTAAGTTGACCACTTCCTTATTCGTTCCACATGGGCACCATTGTAGTGCTTCAATCTTTGTCCATTAACTTTGAATTCATGATTGTCGAGAGATGGACTTGATTATTCGGCACCATGAGAGAATGGTTTGGCGACTTTGAATGGTGGTCCCGACCATCTTGATTTCAGCTTTCCGGGAAAAGTTTTAGCGAGAATTGAATAGGAGAACTAGTTGCCACTGGCGTGAATTGCCGTGGCAATAGTTTCTTGTCGTGCCATCGCTTTGTTTTCTCCTTGTAGATTTGTGCATTGTTATGGCGAGTGCGCAAAATTCTTCTATCTCATTGAGATCCATCAAAGCGCTTTTGTCGGCACTTTTTCCCAATCCATATTCACGGTCTTGATTGCCCGATCGCCTTGTGCTCGATTTCCACGGTAGATGACATGTTTTACCATAGACAAGCGGAAGGGGACATACCTAATGGTGTTTTGAATGCGGTCGATATATGCCCAAAGTCGTCATCTAGTCTTAATGACCAATCCTTCCTTGAGGATTTACAACTTTCTCGAGTATTCCCTTCAACTCCGGGTTGGAAATTTACTGCTTGCCCGTTGGTTTGTGGGTGATATGCCGTGGCGATCTTGTGTGATATGCGAGCGCGTTGCAACATCTTGGCAATTAGTCTGTTGTCAAAATGCTTGCCCCGTCGCTGATAATTGCTCTCGGCATCCCAAACCGTGTAAATATGTTTTTCTGCGGGGAATCGTTGCGTCTTGGAATCGTCGTTGGGAACTGCAGCTGCCTCTACCCATTTAGACACATAGTCGGCGGCCGTAAGATGTAGAGGTTGCGAATGAAGATGGGAAAGGTCCCATAAAATCGATCCCCATACATCGAGCAGTTCCACCTCGATGATGTTACGGGTGGCATCTCATGTCGCCTAGAGATATTGCCCGTCCTCGGCAGCGATCACATTGCTTGTAAAAGTCTTGGGCATCTTTGTACAATGTTGGCCAATACAAACGGATTGCAAGACTTTGGCAGCGATGCGAGTTCCTCAAAATGTCCTCCATAGGGTGAAGAATGGCATTGCGGAGTACATTTGTTGCTCTTCTTCTTGGACACATCATCGTATAACCTGATCTGCACATTGTTTAAACAAAAGAGGCTCGTCCCAAAAGTAATGCTTAGCATTATGGCGGAACCGCTTCTTCCCTTGGTGAGTAATGCCATACGGAAAAATACCACAAACAAGGAAGTTAACTAAATCTGCGTGCGGGGTATTGCGGGCATGTCTTTGCCGTAGTGTCTGCTCCCAAAATTGCTTTGGCGTGCTCGTCAAAAAAGCTAGCTGCGGCGTCGAGTTGCCGCGTGTGCTTCCATGGTTGCCGGCGTCATCATCGGGCTGTCAAAGGGTTGCGAGCGATTAGAATTTGTTCATCAGGGAATGCATCGCATATCTCTAGATCCGCGTCCTCTTCCTATTGCGTTCCAAGCGTGATAAGTGATCGACCACTTGATTTTACTGTTCCTTTCACATCCTTAATTTCAATATCAAATTCTTGTAAAAGTAATATCCAGCGAATCAAGCGAGGTTTAGCATCCTTTTTAGCAAATAAGTATTTGATTGCGAATGGTCCGTATGAACAATTACCTTTGTTGTACCAATTAAATAGGATCGGAACTTGTCAAATCACGAAAACTACAGACTAGTAACTCTTTCTCCGTTGTTGTGTAATTCATTTGAGCATCGTTAAGAGTTTTACTAGCGTAGTATATCACATGGAAGGTCTTACACAATGCGTTGGCCTAGGACTTGCTCCTACTGCGAAAATCACTTGCATCACACATGCTCAAAGGTAGCGTCAATCTGGTGGAACAACAATGGGTGCGAGGCAAGCTTTTTCTTTAGGGTTTCAAATGCTTGAGTGCAAGAATCATCAAAATCGAAGACTTTATCTGTTCAAGCAGTTACACAAGGTTTAGTGATTTTAGAAAAGTTATGAATGAACCTCTCTAAAAACACATGCATGTCAGAAAACTTGAATTCCTTTAACTTAGAATTTGGTGGGGTAATCTCTCGATCCGTCCACCTTGGCTTTGTCTACTTCAATTCCCTTGGATGAAATCTTGTGGCGAGCACTATTCCTTCATCTACCATAAAAGTGGCATTTCTCCCAATTGAGGACTAAATCCGTTTCTTCGCATCTTGCCAACACCCTCTCTAAATTGCGAGACAGTAGTCGAAGTCATTACAAAAAACGAAAAATCATCCATGAAGATCTCAAGGAAGTCTTGACCATGTATGCGAAAAGAGCGCCATCATGCATCTTTGGAAGGTTGCGGGGCGTTACATAATCGAGCGGCATCCTTGGAAGGCATAAAAATACCGTAGGGGCATGTGAAGGTTGTCTTTTCTTGATCTTACGTGCTATGGCAATCTGATTGTAACACGAATAACCATCAAAAAACAATAAAAAGGTTTTACAAAGGCGGTCAAGCATTTGATCAATAAAGGGTAATGGGAAGTGATCTTTCCTAGTGGCTTTGTTTAGCTTTGATAGTCCATACAAACCCTCCAGCGGTCCACGATCTGGTTGGGATAAGTTCATTATTTTCATTGCTTACCACTTTGTTATACCTCCCTTTTTTTTTTTTGTGTAGGACTTACCCGTACTATCGGAGATAGGGTATATAATGCGGCGTCAAGCCATTTGATGATTTCTTTCATTACAACCCCTTTCATGGCATGATTCAGTCTCCTCTGGGCCTCAATTGAAGGTTTGTGATCATCTTCCAACAAGATCTTGTGCATGCACACCGCAGGGCTAATTCCCTTCAAGTCGGCAATTGTCCACCCTATTGCCTTTTTATGTAGCTTCAACATGTTGATCAGCTTCTTTTCTGCTCGGGCTGTAACTTAGAAGAAATAATTACGGGTAATGTATTATCGGTCCCTAAGTATACATATTTGATTGCTCGGCAATTGTTTCAACTCAAGAATGGTGGATTTTTCGATGAGGTTTTTCGATCTTACCTTCCTTACAGGTAGTCGGTGGTTCAAAGTATGTACACAGTCGATTGACTAGCCAATTTACCTCTTACGGTTGTTCCTCATCGACCGGTTCTTCATACTCCTCATGTTCCTCTTGATCGGCAATGTAGTTGCCGAGGCAACTAAATTCTCATCGAGTTAAACTCTGCCGTGGCATGAAGTAGTTGGCATTCTTACGGATCATCGGCATGCCTTAGTGTTTGGAACACATTTAGTTTTACACTGCTGGTCATTCACCCTCATTGTGAGTTCTCCTTTTCAACATCAATCAAAGTTCTCCCACATCGCTAGGAATGGTCTTGAGAATGATAGGTGCATGCTCATCATCTTCACAATCTAAAACAATAAAGTCAGTGGGAAAAATAAATTTATCAACTTTTACCCGGTATGTCCTCGATTTTCCCTCGGATGCACATAGGATCTGTCGGCTATTTGTAGCATAAGCTGCTGTTGTAGGTCTTGCCTTCCCGATTCTAGTTTACGGAAAACCGATTTAGGCATCAAGTTTATGCTAGCCCCCCTAGTCGCATAGTGCTTTCCCGACATAGTGATTTCCAATAGAGCGGTGTTGTGAAACTTCGGGATCCTTCAACTTGGGCGGCATCGATTGTGCAACATTGCCATGCATCCCTCTGTTGCGGCAATTGTTTCAAACTCTCTAGCCTTGTTCTCTTGGACACAATGTCTTTAAGAAACTTGGCATAGTTTGGCATTTGTTCAATTGCTTCCACCAATGGCAAGTTGATGTGGACTTGCTTTAGGATATCAAAAACTTCTTGAATTGGTATTCTTGCTTTTGTCGCTTCAACCTTTGTGGGAATGGTGGTGGAAGTCGGATATCTTCGATCTTTTCATTGGTTTGAAACCTGATTGGCGGCATTACGGGGACATCTGGGTTGCCGATGTGTTATCAAGCTGGGGTTGCCGCGGCGTGCTTATCGCAAGTTCTTGGTCGTCATTGGTTGCTTAGAGGCATGCTTATTGCCGGTTGCGCGGCAATTCTTGGTTCAGCATCGAGACTTTGCCGCTAGGTTCGTCTTGATCTTTTTGTGGAGTTTTGTTTGTGGCGGGTTTGAACCTCTCTAAGTTGTTGGCCACTTCTGGTGGTGATTGCCTTACATTGCTCATGGCGAGTTCCTCTTGCGACTTGATATCGCTAGGTAAACCTCCTTGTGGTCTAGTGTTGATTTTTGAGCAAATTGTCGACTTGATTTTCCAATGATTTGATTGCCGCCTCTTGGTTTTGCAATCTCATCTCGATCTGTTAATAAAAAAGCATCATTCTTTTTATAAATTACTATTCTCAGCCATATAAGATTCATTTTTCATCATAAAAGCATTTAGAAATTTTCAAAAAGAACTAGATGTTGTCGGTTGTTCTTTGCGGCATCTGTTGCCGTGGCATATTTTCTTTGGAATCCGATGCTTGTGCATTACGATTGTTACAGTTTAGAGCATTGTTGGGATTACTCCATGAAAAATTTGGTGCTTCTTCCAAAATGGATTGTATGTATTTGACATCATGTTGTTGCCCGATTGTAATTCCCCACATAAAGCTAGATTCGGATTCTGCATACATTGGGAAAAATTATGGTTATCACCACACATAACTACAAAAAAAATCCATTACCTTGACTTCATGTGTGTTGTTTGGTTTTTTTGCATGTTACGGACCATCTTGGTTAAAGCGGCCAATGTGCGAAATTGAATCGATGATCTAGTTCATGTATTGTGGCTTGCGTCTAACTCCTCCTCTTCTAGTAGATGGGAATTGATAATCATTCTTGGCCAGCTGTTTTTTAAAATTTGCATTGCTTCTTCCGGTGACTTATCTAGGGTATGCCGTTTGCGGCGTCTAGCATCATCCTTGTTGGTGTATTCACGGCATTGTAAAACATTGTCACTTGAGTCCACACAGGAAATCCGTGTAGAGGCATTTGTGTAGAAGTTCTCTATATCGCTCCCAAGCCTCGTACATGGATTCATCATCACTGCCGAAAAAAGTAATGTCGTTCTGAAGCTTATCGATTAAATTTGTAGGATTAAATCTAGCAAGGAAATCACGACAAAAAGATCAGTCAAGATGCTATGGATCCGGCGGGAATGCTATTTAGCCATGCTTTACGCCTATCCCTCGGTGAATAGGGAATAATCTTAATCGTAAGACATCGGGGTGACTCACTCAGTATCTTGAGCGAGTTGCAAATCTCGAGGAAAGATTTCAGATGTTGTCGTGCATCTTGATTCTTTGAGCCGCCAAATTGACCTATTGTGTTGATCATATTAAACATTACGGTTTCAACTCAAAGTGGTCGGCTTCAATTTGGTCGCGACAACTCTGGGTTAAGTCCATCAAGATCTTCTTCAAGATAGTCTCGAATAGTTACATTTTAGTGCAAGAATCACTCCTCCTCCTGCTCGAACATCTTGATTAATATTGCCGTCTTGATTTGCCATTGCTTCTCTTATCCTTCGTCTAAGTCTTTGTAAGGTTCGTTCGATTTACGGATCAAAGGGATATTACGGTGAAGTCGGTCTTGCATACAGTCATATACCAATGCAAAACCAAAGTTTGTTAGCCCTTTGAATTTTAAACAAGAAAAATAAAAGAAAGTGCAAGAAAATAAAAACAAAGTCGCTATTGCCAATCCCGACAGCGGCGCCAAAAAACTTGTTCTTGTAATAATAAGTGCTACATAATTGTGCAAGTATACACGTCATAAGTTATAGTATAAAGATATATCGTCTCCACGAGGATTGGTGCCACTTCAAGAATCTAGTCTCTTACCTTTGTAAAAAAAGTAAAAACACAAGTAAAGGATTATAGAAGTTTAACTAATTACTAATCTAAAAAGCAATAAAATAAAATAAAAGATGAATTCAATTGAGAGAGATAGGCTAGGTTATCGTGAGTTGAGGTGTGATAGCGATTGGATTGTCTTGGTAAAAGAGTGCATGGGCAACTCGGTTGCCGTGGCGACTTACTGTGAGGTTGCCTTGGCAACTAATTGATGGTTGCTTGGGCGACTAGTTGGGCAACTACTTGGCGTGGGCAGCAACTTCAAGGTTGGCGGGCGTTCTTCAATGGTTTCTTCTTATCCTAAGTCGAAACTCTAGCTACTTGTGCATGCCTTGATAATACATCCTGCGTGAATCAAGGGTGAACAACAACCAATCTTGCGCTCCTCTTAGCGTTGAAATCCTTAACTTATTCCTAAGCGGGATTAATCTTCACCATCATTGGATTGCATAAAGATCATATTCATTCGTTTCTTGAATCTAACTCTCCCGATATTAGATAAATGGATGAAATCACGAGATCCTCTCCCAATTCACTGCATAAACAATAATAAGAACCAAGAATGAATAAACCTTGAAATAGAAAAGTGCAAACTCTTATTACCTAAACAAAAACCAATAGTTTCTCACAACCACAAAACACAATAACCATAGCCAAGTAAATTTAGTTCATGGCTGGGTTCCAAAAAAAACACAAGATAATTAATCCCTAGCATGAACCCAATCGAACAAAGATGAAGGAAGAAGCATCGAAATCCTCCTTGCCCTTGATGCTTGTCGAAAATTCTCTCTCTTGCTCTTGCCCTACTTGGACTTTCCCTCTTGCTCTCCCTCTTGAATTGTCGAAATCTCTTGCTATTTATAGGGGCTAGGCCAAAGTCCTTCTTTGAGGAGGAGTTTGAGTTGGAATTAAATTATCTTTAAAGAATATAATTCTTTATTATAATTTTATTCCTATTAGAACTTCTCCTATCCACTTGGAATTTAAGCATGAATGGCTAACTATGCAACTAATATGAGCCTAAGTCTAACAATAATATGAGTAAAAAGGGTAAGAAAATAGTACTTTTGAACACTTATCAGTTACATATGCGATGACCAATGAGCATTATCATATTTGTTTTAATGTCCAAAATTTTGCAACCATTAACATAAAAAGAACATTAAAACCCTTATCACATAATTGACTAATGCTCAACAAGTTATGTTTTAGACCATTGACATATAAAACATTTTCAATGAGTATGTAAGAGAGATTACCAATGGAACTAATACCCTCAATGTGGCCTTTGGAGTTGCCACCAAATGTCACCACTCCACAACTCTTTGGCTTTAGCTCCATGAATCTACTCTTGTCTCCGGTCATGTGTCTTCAGCATCCACTATCAAGGTACCATGTGTTTTGATTGAAGCTTTGGCCTTGTAGCAATGCTCCCCCTACAAACAAAGAATTAAATCTTGGTTTTTGGTACCCAAATCATTTTGGGTCCATGTGAATTAGCTCCTAAATACTTGGTTCCTTTAGGAATCCAAGATAAAATTGCATGAATGTTATTAGAAGCTACAAGTTCCTTAGGAACCCATACACTTCTAACTCTTTTACCTTTAGGGTACCTTTGAGAGCTTATTTGTTTGTGGTTCACAAAGTTTCTTTTCACATAGTTGGTTTTAAAAGATTGACCATTTCCAAAAGTAGTAGTATCAACTTTGTTCAAATAAGCTTTGAGTTCATTCACCACTTTGTAGTGATCATCATGGACTTTGGAAAGAAGATTCTTTAAATAAACATTTTCATTTTAAAAATATTTTAGGTCATCTTGTAAAACCAAAATCTTCTTTTCAAGTTTCGAGTTGGTTTTGGAAAGAGAATCATTTTAGGTTTTCAAATCGGAAATCATTTTCTTATTTTTCAAAAATGATTCCTTATACTTTTTAACCAACTCATCGTAAACCTCTTGTAACTCA